>VMDO01004064.1:0-131662 GCA_007922755.1 Pedetes capensis
AAGAAGAAGAAGAAGAAGAAGAAAATAACCAAAAGCCCCAAACAAACAAAAACCAAAAACAAGCAAACAAAATAGGGAAATGAACTCAACTCTACCAAAACCCTAGTTTCTTAACACAATAAATATTATGAAGAAAATGTAACAACATTGAAAAATGCCACAATGATACATGAAGTCATCATCAGGAAATATCACTATGTGTTCTAGATTACAGTGATATAAAACAGGTGCATAAATATGCAAGAGATGGAAAAATAAAAGCACATTACTTTATAGGGCAGTAAAGCCCAAGCTGAGGATAACTTGTGAAAATTTGTTCTTTCTTGTATGTTGATACCATGTTACACCTTTTTAAGTTTTATTTTACTTTTGACACATAATAATTATACTTGTATAATTGTATAATGATAAATCAGGGCAGTCAGCATATCTACCACCTCAAACATTTATCATTTCTTTGTTGTAGAACATTCAAAATCTTCTGGCTTTTTTGAAGTATGCTGCTGTTCTTAGGTACTGTCAAGTCAGTGTCTGACACAGAGCCGCCCTATGTACAACAGGTAAAACACTATTGTTAGTGCATCTCTGCTATTCATAGGGTTTTTAATGGCTGATTGTTTTTGGGGAGTGGGTTGCTGGGTCCTCCAAAACCTACAGCACCTGGTGTTCCCCGGTGGTCTCCCCATCCAAGCGCTAACTAGGCCTGACCCTACTTAACTTCTGAGATCTGATGGGATGGGATGCCACAGTGGCAAGGCTGCAGGCTTTCTAAGGTATACAATGTGTTATTATTGACCACAGTTAACCTACTGTGTAACAGAACAGAACTTACTCCCCTAACTGTAACATTGTACCTACTGACCATCTCCTTCTCTCTCCCCAGCCTCTGGTAACCACTAATCTACTTTTTGCCTCTTTTTTTTTTTTCCAAAAAATTTTTTTCATTTATTTTGAAATGCATTAATTAAAAAAAAAACTTAGAATACTTACTAAGAAAATTACAATTATACAAATATGTTCAACCACAGTTTTGACAGATTGACTTGTATGCATTGAATGTGATCTTGAATTTCTTTTAATCACTTACATTTCCATCATTCTACTTTCTACTTCAAAGAGATCAAATATTTTAGATTCCACATGTAAGAGTGATCATCCATATTGTCATAATTCAAAATGATAGTTTCCTGCAAACATCTTAGAAGGTACAAGTTATTCTCCCTGAATTGTCATGCTACTAATTGTCTGTGCTACCACTTCAAACAAACACATGCTTGAAGTATTAGTATGGATTGTTCTTTATCTTCCAAGATTTAGGGTTGCACTAACTGTGTAATTTTGGGTAAACTACTTAATCTCTCTAAGCTTTAGTGGGCAATTAGCAGCTACATTGTTCAAAACTCATCCAGGAACAAGCTGTTGATAAATTCTAGCAATGCCTTTAATTTGTGGGATTACTGGGTGAGGGTTCCAAGAAGGGAGGGCTTCCCTCTGACATGTTTGTGGGTCACAGGATACCAGGGCTGGCTGCCCAGAGCGTGGTGCAGGAGGCAGACCTTGACTCACATCCTTGTTTGGTCACTCAGGAGCTGTGACTTAGTTTAGACACCTTACGTCCATGACCACCACCCATCTAAGCTGAAGAGAGCATATTAAATGCCCTCTAAACCCTCCTGCGGACCCCTGTCTTCTCAGAACCAAGGCCTGACTCTAGTCCCAGTGTAGCCTTGCTGGCCTCCTTTGGGGGGAGGGGTCTCCAACTCTGTTCCCCTCGCTTGTGCCCTCCAGCCAGCTGGGCTCCACCTTTCCCTCAAATGTGACTTGGCCACGCCTGCGCTGGCCTTGTGGCCTTCCATTGATTACTTCCTCTTCCCCAAGTCCAGCATCTCTTTGTCAGACAGGTCTAAGCTGATAGGACTTTTCCTTAGCTGGGTTCTTCCTGACCACCAAGGTGGGAGCTCACTTGGTCACATCACCAGGGTTTAAGTGCTTTTCCCCTGTGCTGTGTCCTTTGTCTGTGGGCCTGCCTCTATCTCCTCACTGGAATCTCAGCTCCAGCACAGCAGGGACCACGTCATCTTGTTCTCTGTGGATCCTCAGGGCTGAGGACAGTGTCTGGTGCTCAGTAGCTATTTATGGGATGGACAATGGACAATGCAGGGCCACAAGGGAGGAAGTGGACCCTGCAGAAACCAACCCTGGGGCACTTCTGGTGAAAGGCAGTGAAGTAAAGCTTTTTAACTCTACTACCTTCCTTCAGAAGTCACCCAAACAGTAAGGGTCTGAAAGGGGGCAAAGTGGAGAGGAAAATGAACTTTCTTTTCAACAAGAGAAATGACTACAGCCCCAAAACACAAATAAGAAGCCTGACTCCCAAACTATCAACTAAAGCCCAGGAGCAGGCTAAGAGCCCAAGGGCACAGATTTCTCCAAAAGAAAGAGTTGTAGTCCTGAGAACCATGTGTAACTAGCTTTGGTTTAAGTGGCAACATGACAGAGTATGGCAGAACCTGGCACAGTGGGCTAATGACAAAAAACACCTGGCCACAATCTCATAGATGGGTGGGAGGGGACCCAAGGAAGCAGCAGTGCTGCCATAGTTCCTGCTGTCTGTGATCCTGGACCTTATTTAGAAGGTGGTTTGAGGTGACATGGGGGGCAGAGGGGAGTGAGTGACCACTGCATATCCACTCACAGCAAGGTGACTCAGTGGCTCTGCTCTGAGCACAGGGCAGCAAGGGGGACATCTTCCCCAGGATGCTTGAATACACAGACTGAGGGACTGGCTTCTTGCAATCCAAGACCAGCTTTGCCACTCAGCAACTGTGTGCCCTTGGGCAACTGAACACTATGCTTCAGTTTCCTCATCTGCAAAGAAGCATTATAAAATGAGTATTAAATGAGTTCTGCATTTGTAGTGGTGTCTGGCATGTGGTAAATACTATGTAAAAGTTAGGTGTTAGTATTATTATTTATAGCTCTTCCCTATTACTCCTCTGTTGTACCAGTCCCTGCCAAAAGTTGAGTAAAATGCTGAATAGAACCAGTACAGGTATTATGCATGTAAACTGCAAGATTCAAAATTAATACTTTTTGAAGGAGGAAAGGAATATAAGCAATCTGTAATAAAGAACACACAGGACAAGAGGACAAGCTCAGAGCACAGTGTTCATTAGTCTTAAAGAACTGTGGATAACATGGCCTTATCACAGCAAGAGCCATCAAAGTTTTAAAGGAAGCAATGTTAGGGTATTTTTGTTGTTGTTGTTGATTCTGTTTTTGTTTTTTGAGACAAGGTCTTGTTATGTAGACCAGGCTAGCCTCAAACTCATGATCCTCCTGCCTCAGCCACCTGAGTGCTGGGATTACTGGCATGTGCCACCTTACTTGGCTCCAAGGAAGTGATATTAGAACACACTAGAAGGAGATGAAGAGAGTTGGTGGAGCTCAGGAAACAAATGGCAAAAAGAAAACAAACTGTCGCTGTGATAAAAACTGCAAGGGAAAGAACAATAAACTCACACACACAGATTCACATACTGAAAACACAGGGTGGGACATGGCAGGTGGAAATGACAAATCCACACAACATGAAATTATTTTAAAGAGATAATAAATACTAAAGGGAAAGGAGAACTAGTATGCACATGGTTGATAGTCCTGAGGAAGATAATAAAGCAAATAGGGCATTAAAATATGTCAGGCTCTAATAGTTAAAAAATTTCCTAAAGTAATGATTCATTTTTCTTCAGGTCAAAAGGACATGCCATATTTAGGGTGGAGGATAAGATACAGAATAATACCAAAACATACTCTGGTAAATTACTTAACTTCAAAACTGCAAAGTTGCAAAGCAAAAAAGAAATACACACACAAAAATAAGACAAAACAAAAAACCAAATCCCAAGGGAATTCATAATCCATATTTAATGAAGAAAGTTTCAGCCTGGTCTCTGACATCCCAGAAAATTCAAAACCAGAGGACAATCAGCAATGTCTATAATATCCTGAGGTAAACAAAGTTGTAGACCAAGACTTTTATACCCAGCCAGATTGTCCTTCAAGATCATAGGCAGCAGAGAGCCTTCTCAATATAGAAGCATTTTAGGCACATAGCCCCCAGGAACCTTTGGGTAACAAGCCACTAGGACACAAAAGCCAGAGAGCTAGAAAAAGAATTGAAATAAAGGACTTGGGTATGGGGGGACAGCATAGAATTAAGAATGGAGGAGAAAACCTGGCTCCATTTCAAAAGAAACTAGGCAACTATGGTACTGGTGGTCACAAGACAGAAAGTAACTGCTAGAGATCCTGCCAACATGGAGAAAGTGTATGTGTGCTCTTCCACATCTTCCTTGGCCAAGATTCTGCCTAAAGTTGAGACATGCAGTTGAAGAAAGTGGTGCCTCTATTCACTTAATGTTTTCACCAGCTTTTTTCTTAATTTTAGCAGTAAGTTTTAGGAATGAATATTACTTACATCAAGGTAGTTCATCAATTCTTTTGATTTCACTCATTTTTCTCCAGTCAATATCAAGGAACAAAAGTAATTTTAATGTATAAATATAATTCCATTTTTCTAATAGTTTTAATCTGTCCTTGTATCATCATATACATGTAGCCTCCCTCTTTCTTCTCTTTGTACATAAACATGGAGAGGTATCTGCAACAATGTTCAGCATGTGTTCATCATAGTTATTTCTGGGGTGGTGAGAACCTGAGTAATAGTTTTTCAACTCAGATTTTGTACATTTTTGCAGTGCTTTAATTTTTTCTTATAAATGTATTTTATTTTGTAAATACACTTTTAAAGAAACATTATGTTTGCTTAACCCAGTTTTTCCCATACTTATTTATGCTCAGAGTGATGATGCTGTTGCTTGTTTTTTTCAGCATAGCATCTACCCCAGGCCCATGCTATGGGACCCACACAAGGTCTGTGTTCCTGTAATCAGTGCTGTCATTCTTTCTAAGGCTCCTCCAAGACAGGCTTTTAAAGCAGGGAGGAGCCAACCCTGGCCTCATGGGCCTCACTGGGATTAGACCTTTGGAATGAACACTTTGGAGGTTAAGAGTTTGGTCAAGGTACAGGCACGCTCCTCTAGGTCAAGTAGACTGATTGCTGCTGTGATCATCTGAGCTTAACCAGCCCAGACGAGTGTCCCCTCTCCCCTCAATGGTCTTCCTGTATAGGAGATGGCTAGCACCCTTGCAGGCATTAGGCTTGGTTGAGAGATATTCTTAATTTCTTTAACATTTCTTTGACAAAATAGAATTTGCCTAAACTCTCTGTTCACCTCTCCCATGTCAAGGCACCTTGGTACCACTATTTTTCCAGCTTAGTGTAGTGGTTGAGTGTTTGAGCTGGAATCAGATAGAACCTGTCACTCTGGGCAGGTCAGCTGGCCTTTCTGAGCCTCACTGTCCTCAGCTGAAAAAGGTAATAAGAATAGTTTCCTTCTTCCAGGACGGTAGGGTGAAATGAGACAGTGCATGTGACACACTTAGCACAGTGCCTGATGTGTGGCTAACAGTAAATGGGAGCAATTAACACTACAGCAGCCAAACTGTGTACCACCACAGCAACTTGTCAAAGATAATGTTGAGTGCCAAGTGAAAGACTCAGCTGCTATCAATGGGACAGAACTGCTTTAGGATCTGTGCACAGAGTTGCTACCTGCCTATCTGGCTTTTCTTGCTTTCTTCAGTATGCTATTATAAATAAATTACCTACATCTCTCAAAAACCAGGAAACTCATTTGCATCCAATACCAGGGGTAGCAAAAAAGGTATACACATTTTGAGAGATGTTATCTATGTATTAAGTTGAATTGTACTAAGTTGAATTGAATTATGATAGCAATGTGTAGCATGGTGGTCTGGATTACGTTTCTGCTATCACCCCAGAGCAAACGTATGATGCATTCTTAAAACAGCAAAATGCAAAGTTTTTGTCCTAAGATGTGCATACATTTTGTTGGCACTCACTTTATATGAACTATCCCTAATTGTTCTCCCTTCCTCACCAGTAAGTGTGGTGCTTCAGAAAATCTTTTAAAAGTTTGACCTCTTGTTCTTACTTCTCATGAGTATTCTCTTCACCTGAACATGTCCTCTGCCTATGCTCCTGTTTGCTGACCCAGAATGCTATCAACTGCAATTTGCTGATGTAGTTCATTTACCTCTATCACTTGTTTTAAATGAATCTTGCCAAAGATCTGTATGTCTCTATTTCCCTGGACAGTCATATAATCTGCATTAATTTCTGGGATGAGCTATTCATCATGATCTTAACTACCATTGTTGTTGTTGTTAGGTAACTACCATAGGAAACATCACATGGGGGCTTGCTTTGTGTGCTAGAGATCTGCAGCTCTTCCTATCCCTTTGACAATCTTGATCTGTCACCAAAGGAATGTCCAGAATCTCAAAGTGGTCATAAGTAAATGAGGTCAACAATTTTTTTTTGTGTGTGTGGTGTTTGGCTGGTCTCTAACACTAGTAAGATCTTGGCCAAAGTCATATATGTCTGGCTCTTTCACAATTATCAATAGATTGTTCTTCATGTTTTAATTGCTTATGATATCTTGTCAGTAGTACAAGGAAGGTTGTAAAATCCTTTGCTTATTTCCCCTAGGCTCAGGAAAGTCTTGGCACCATCAGCAAATCCAGCTCTGTCAGCTACATTGCACACCTCATCTGAAGGATGCCCAGGGAGCAAGCAGACTGGTGAGTTAAAGCCAAGGGTACTGTGTCAGATTCATATCTTGTCAATGGAATTAGCTTTATTCAATTTAGTTTCATTTGGCAAGCCTGAATACAAAATGCCTGGGAGGCATGCGTGGATCACACTTCTAGATCCCAGAGAAGATTTGGCATCTTAACCTAATAGTCTATGTATGTTCCCACAAGTCATTTTGTCAATCACTTACCAAAGACATACTTGAAACAGTGTCCATGAATATATATGCTAGCCATAGAAAATTAGCCCATGGTTCTTAGCCATTCTGGGCCCAATTTGTAAAGTGGGCCCAATTTGTAAAGTCTTATGAACCCCAAAGTTGCCCCTAACTATCCAGCAGGAAGGCCTATGAGTCAGGCCAGATGCCTGCCAAATCAGGAAAGCCAATGAGCTCAGGGCCTGCCTGGGGTCATAGCTGCCCAGGCTGCATTCACTTTCCATGAAGTCAGGGCTTTTCTACTGTAGGTGATGGGAAGTCATCACTAAATTTTACCACCTCAGAAGTACAATAGCCAAAGATGCATTGATACATTACTAAAGTGGGAAAAGAATATTTCTGAGAGACTTGGTGGGCCAACAGATGCAGCATAAAATCACAACCGAGGAGGCTGAAGGGCCCCGTCTGTGAGACAGGTTGGCAAAGCCAAGTAGCAACACCATCTACACGATGCAGATCATTTAGAATGGCAAAAGAGGAGTCCCCCCAATTCAAGAGTCTTGTCTTGCCTTCATTCACTCATCCACTCATTTTTCTCTTGCACTACACCCTCTGGATATTCCTCTTGGTCTCTGTTTCTGGATCTACTTCCCCTTTCTGTCCTCTGAATGCCTGAGCACTCATGGCTCAATCCTTGGTCTACTCTCTTCTCTACCCACACTCACTATCTGGGTGACCTCGTGCCCATCCCAAGGCTGTCTGCTCCAGCAACAGCCAGGGGATCCTGAACTTTGTGTCCCTAGTCTCTCCTCTTTCTCAACTCCCACCTGGCATATTCAGTTTAATTTTACTTAAAGGGGGAATTTAAAATACAAGCAACAGATAAAGTACCAGAACCACCACCAAAGCCTATTGGATAAACCAGACAAAGTAGATCATAGATCACATTCATGTCTGAATTATGCGGCTATGCATTTTACAATCTGCGCACTCAAGGAAAAGCCTGCATAGTTTTGTAGGTGTTTCATATACAAGTGATCAATGAACTCTTCTCAACACTGTATTTGCTGATCTATAGAGTCCCCAGGATTAGGTTTCAAAATCCCTTTGATAAATTAATGTTCCTGGCCTTAGAATACAGGTTTTTAGAGAAGATCGTCAAGGCCGTCAACTCTCCAGCTTCTCTTCCTTTTCCCTGTTGTTGACTTGTACTGAGTTCAGGCCCTCTAAGCAGACATTATTTCATCTCAACCCCACGATTTCCCAGCCTCTTGTCTGGACCCACCTCAGTGAACCTGCACACTGCAATTACCCTGGCCTGTCTAAAAATCAGCTTCCATCACAACTGCTCAGAAGTCTTAGCGGTCCCCTTCTGCCTGTGGAATTTAATAGAATCATAACCACCAGGGGCCGGATCTCCAGATGAAACTAGTCCATTGATTCTCAAACACTGCTCTAAGAATGTTTCTATCAGAATCATAGAGAGGTGCTAGTTAAAAGTACAGATAACCAGGCTCTTCCCAGACTTATTAAATCAAAGTCACCAGGGAAGGGTCCCTGGGCTTTGTATCTTCCCAAGTGGTTAACATTTGGGGGCACTGAGCTGGCCCAACCCCCTCTAACGCATTCTCCCAGACTTCAGTGATGCTGAAACAGCTAGTTGCTATGACCCTGATGTCCTTCACCAGGACTTATCTGGATCTGATTACAGTGTGGCTCTCAGGGACAATCCTAGAGCTCTAGCGACATCAGTGGCCCAGGATGGGGCAGTATTACCCCTCTTTCTTGCTGGAATCTCTACTTCTTTAAGCAGTCTAAACCAAGATGAAGGGGCTACTCAATTTACCAACACACCTCGTAGACAAATGTTTATGACCTCCTCAGAGTTCAGATGAAAAATCCATCTTGTTCTTTATGAGGCAGTGCATAGACTCTGGAGCCAGACTGAGTGGCTGCAAATCTTGCCTCCCCACTCACTACTGAGAGGCTTTGAACTAGGTATTCAATCCCTCAGTGCCTCATTTTTATGTCTATGAAACAGAAATAAGAGCACTGACCTGACAGAAATAACAGTACTGACACAGTTATGGTGTAGATTAAGAATATGTGTACCTCTCTCTGAATAGTGCCCAGCATATAATAACCTTGAAGTAAGTGTTATTAGTCTAACAAAAGGCTTAGTATGAGAATATAAACTATACTTACATACTTATATACCTGAAATATTATCTTGCTTAATATGACTTTGTTGTTGTTGTTGTTAGGTGCCGTCGAGTCGGTATCCGACTCATAGCGACCCTCTGTACAACAGGGGAAACACTATTATCAGTGCTTCTCTGCTGTTCATAGGGTTTTCAATGGCAGATTGATTTTTTGGGGGAGGGGGTTGCCAGGTCCTTCTCCCAAGCCTACAGCTTCTGGTGTTCCCAGGCGGTCTCCCATCCAGGTACTAACCAGGCCAGACCCTGCTTAGCTTCCGAGATCTGACGGGATCGGATGCCACAGGGCTATGGCTGCAGGCAATATGACTTTAGTCGCCACTTATTTTCTCTTCTTTTAAAGGCCTGAAGAGCTGACAATAATAAACTTCCTCTCTATGAAAAGAGAACTGGGTCCCATTTTTTCCAATATGAACTATTGTTACCTTATATTTTAAAAATCTCAGAGTGATTCCTGGCTCTGTAGAAATAATCTACATGTGTTGCATAATATAGAATTATTTCAAAGCTTCTGCTGTGAACATTCATTTATTGGACAAAATATGCAATTGCAATGATGAAGGAGCTGTAAACAAATGAATATATAAGCTAAAAATAAAATAAACACTTTTAGCATTCACAGAACACTGTGGACAAATACTTAAATCCCAAACATAAATATCAAGAAACAGACAGTGGCAAGCAGAAATCACTTCTGTGTGAAATTTCACTTTCATATGTAAGGGATCTCACCTCAAAGTGTAGGGATCTATGTCCTTCAGGGCATGTGACACCAGATTGTTCAAACCACATAGAAGACAAATTCATTAGACCCTTCACTAAGATTCTGAGAGCTTGAGAAGAAACAATACTGCCATTTTATTGGAAATTGGATTAAAAGATGAGTATAACATCAACGATAGATACCAAGAGCCAATATTAAAATTAGGGTGGATTAACATCTGACTTCAAGTTTTGACCTTGAAAGAAACTTATGTGGACATTATAAATGATCTGCCTGATACAAATGGTCTAAAAGTGTCCTTATTCCCAAATGTCCAAATCCAATTTATAGCATATCAGATATGTAAAATTTGTCATTGTTACACATTTGAAAATAGGATAATATATTCAAACATGGCTGATTCTGTTCTTTTAAAACCTGAGACTTGTTTTCCAAGCCTTGCCTTTGACCTGAGAATGCTATGGAAAATGGAAAGTTGAAGCCATGGCTCTCCTCACCTGCTGTTGGCTCAATAGCAAAGGCTTGATGAGACTGAACCACAGTGATATGAAACTCGAAATCCACAGGGCAGCTGCATTGCAAGGGAATCACGTAGCTTTTGCTGCAAAACAAACAATAAAAGAAAATGATTTTTTTTTACTAGCTCTTTTGGCAGCAAGGAATAGAGAGTCAAAACAAAGCGTAACAAATAACAGCGATAGCAACAGCCAACAGCTGGATTGTGTTGGATTAAGATATGCTAGGGACTCGATTTGATTAGAGGCCCAGCAACCAGGAGAGAGCCCAGAGAGTTCTACTGCCCCAAGACAAGTCAGACTTACAAGCAAGCCTGTGGCTGTCACTTATAGCACCTCATGGACGGTGGCACAGGTGGCATTTCTCAGGGAGCCCTGTGCTTCCCATAATGTGCCCCCTTCCACTGGGGTGAGTCCAGGCCAGCTGGGTTTGTGGGATGAGCCAGGCCTAGGGAAGCAGCGTATCCTGCACGGCACCTGGGGGATGTTACCTGGCCCCTTTCAGCAGCAGGAAATTGAGCCCTCCTTTCAAGCGACCCAGCTGCTCCCTGCATCCCTGTCTTTATTTGCCTGTCTTTCCTTCTCTGGTTACCAGGTGGCATCTTCATCCTCCCCTCTGTGCATCTCTTCTTTACTCTGTACCTCCTGATCCCTCATGGCTGATCAGAGACTATCATGGTCCTCTTGCCTCATGGCTGGTCCCAACCTCCTCACCTTTCAGATCGTGGACCCCCTGCCAACTGCCCAGCCCCTCTGTTCTCTTCATACTCCTGAGAGAGCTGCCAGGTCGGCAGGTATCTGCCTACTTGGGAGGTGCTCATTCGCCAACCTACCTGTGGACTTGACCTTCACACACACACTGCCTCCATGGAGACTGAGTCCTATGAAGGCAGAGTCTGGGTCCAGGAGGGTCTTAGCATCCCTCAGCACTAGCCCAGAGTCCTGCACAGACTATGTGCTCAACAAATACTTATCTGTTGGAGCAAAGTGAAATAACTCTTTTTTTTTTTCAGGAATAAATTTGGGAATTGCAAATGAAGTTTTAAAAATTATGCCAGAACATTTTTATTTGGCTTTAAAATTCATTACTTTCTAAAATACTTGTGAAATACTTGAAGTATTTCAAATATAAAGAAAAAATATACAAAACAATAAAATTAGGATCCTTTTGTCTACTACGGAGCTCTATTAAGTCTTTTCCTTGGGGATATATCAAAGAAATATGCATCTTTGAAGAAATGAAACATTACAGAAGATTGAAGCTCCCTGCCCATCCCTAGCCCTTCCTCCCTTTGCAGGGTGACTTTACTGGGACTGGGACTGTTTAACATTCTCATGTATTTAATAATATCATTACGAAAGTATGTACTCACAAAATACATAATTTTTACATTGTATTCATTATATTATTTGTTTTCAACCATCTCATCCTTCTTTTTTTTTTTTCCTTTGGAAGTGCTGGGATAGAGCCCAGGGCTTTGTGCATGCTAGGCAAGTACTCTCCCACTGAGTGATACGTGATATCCTGAGCCTCTAAAGCTTGATATTTTTGCTCAGCATTATGCTTTTGAGATTTACCTATGACAATACATTCACTTTAGTGAAAAGCATTCTGTTATATGACTAGACCACACTGTATTCGTCTGCTTTCCTGCTGATGGGCATTTAGGTTATTTGTACTTTTTCACTTTTGCAATGTGGCAGTGGAGAACCTGGTGCTTGCCTCCTTGTGCATGCCTTTTTGTGTACCTGTAGCAAAGAGGCTCTACATAAAACTGAAAAATAGAATTGTTAATCAGCAGCAAAGTGAAAATATTCACTTGCCTAGATATGTCCAGTGTTTTTCAAGGCCCTTTACAAGTTCGAGCATCCACAAGCAGCGTAGGAGAGTTTCTGCTGCTTTACAACATTTAAGGCTTTCTGCCAACCTGATGAAGGTGAAGTGCTATCTCATTTTATTTTAATCCTCTTTTCTTTGAAGCTGAGCCTCTATCTCTCTGTTCCACTTGGGTTTCTTCTTCTGTGAATTGCCTATGCATGTCCTTCTTGTGTCCTTTTTTCTATTGGGTTGTTTTGTTCTTTCATTCATTTGTAAATTCTAATATTAATTTTTGTCAATTATATGCATTGCAAATATCTTTTCTAACACATGGTTTATCTTTTGATTTACTTATGGTGTCTTTTGCTGAGCACAAGTTTTAAATTTTAAAGTAGACAGCTTTATCAATCTTTATTTTGGAGAGAATTGAAATCTGTTCCCAACTTATGAATACGTCTGGCCTCTAATTTAGTTAAGTTTAATTTTATGTCCTTCAATCAAATTTTGTAAGTTTCTCTGTTACAAGCTTGCACATTTTGGTTATATATTTTTTTCCCTAGGTGTCTTGGTATATTTTTGCTGCTCTAACATAATACCATAGACTGTTGTTCTTGGGTGCCGTCATGTTGGATCTGACTCACAGCGACCCTGTTGCAACAGGACAAAATGCTACCAAACACTGTGCCATGCACATGATCTTTTTAATGTTTGAGCCCATTGTTGCAGACATTGTTTCTTCTCATTTTGAGTCATGCCACATCAGAAAAAGAAAGTCCCAGAGGCTTTACTCCATTCCCATCATTAAGGTTGACTCTACTTTGAGGAGGCAGCTCTTCTCTAATCATCTTTTGAATTGCCTTCCAACATGGGGGGCTCATTTTCTGGCACTATATTTGGTGATGCTTCTTTGCTATTCATAGAGTTTTCAATGCCTAATTGTTTTGGGAGTGGGCTGCGGAGCCTTCTTCCTAGTCTGTCTTAGTCTGGAAGCTCAGCTGAAACCTATCCACCAGGGGTGGCTCTCCTGGTATCTAAAATTCTGGTGGCATAGCTTTCAGCCTCACAGCAACACACAAGCCCCCACAGCACAACAAGCTGACAGACACATGGGGGAGCATAGACTGTGTGGTTTACAAACAACAAAAATTCATTTCTTACAGCGCTGGAGGCTGAGAAGTCCAAGATCAAGATGTTGGCAGATTTGAGATGGTGAAGGCTGCTTCCTGGTTCATACAGGTCTATCTTCTCACTGTCCTCACATGGCATAAAGGGCAGGAGAGCACTCTCAGGTCTCTTTTATAAGGACATTAATCCCATCATGAGGGCTCTGTTCTCACAGCCTCATCACCTCTCAAAGGTTGTACCTCCTAATACCATCACTTTGGGGTTAGATGTCAACACAAGAGTTTGGGAGGATGCAAACATTTAGACCATAGCATCATGGCTTCTGTTACTATTGTGAATGGGCTTTTTTCCTTTTATAATTCATTATTATGAGTATACTGCAGTACTACCTATTTTTGGATGTAGATCTAAAACCATGCTAGTACCTCTTATGGATTGTAAAGGTTTATCTGTAGACTTTCTTAGATTTTTTTCTATGCAAATCTTCATTTGATCTGGAAAAAATAAAGGGCCTATTCCTGCTTACTTTTCCAATTCCTAATAACTCACCCCCCCCCCCGTTCATTGTACTGATGATGACTTCCTGTAGAATACTGAATGGAAGTGGTAACAGAGAGCATTCTTTCCTTATTTTGACTACTCGAAATACTTTAATGGTAGTAGAAGCAAGAATAATGCTTCTGGAAAGTTTTGATAAATAGCCTTTATCAGATCAAGGAAATTTCCTTCTATTTTTCTGTTTAATTGTGAATGATTTTTTTTCTTGGTTAGAATTTACTTGGTATACATAACTTTTACATTCCTTTACTTTCAAACTTCTGAAAAGTTTTATTTTAGGTATAGCTCATAGGGTCGCTATGAGTCGGACTCGACCCGACAGCACCTAACAACAACAACAACTAGAAAGCAGTATATAGGTAGATTTTTTTTTAAGGCAACTTAATATTTTGCTTTTCAAAGGTGACTAATCTGTTTTCATTTGTTATGATTAACAATAGATATATTTGAATATATTTCCACCAACTTATTTTGTGTTTTGGTCTTGCCATATTTTTGGTCTCATATGGCTGTGAAAGTTGGACAGTGAATTAGGGAGACAGGAGAAGAAATGATGCTGTTGAATTATGGTGCTGGAGACGAATATTGGACTGCCAAAAGAACCAACAGATCTGTCCTAGAAGAGATGCAACCAGAGTGCTCCTTGGAAGCAAGGCTAGACTGCGTCTTATATATTTTGGACATGTAGTCAGGAGGGACCAATCTCTAGAGAAGGACACCATGTTTGGGAGAGTGGCAGGTCAATGAAAAAAAAGGAAGACCTTTCACTAGATGGATTGACACAGGGGCTACAACAAGGGGCTTAAACATAAGAAAGATTGTATGCCTGGCACAGAGTCAGGGAGTGTTTTGTTTTGTCGTACATAGGGTTGCTACGAGTTGGATGTGACTCAATGGGACCTAACAACAACAAAAATCACCTTTAATTTTTGTCATTTTGCTTCTTGCTAGACTGATTTTATATTTTTTTGTTTCTCTTCTGACGCTATAAATTGAACAAAGTGTGATCAACAACCATGGTAAATACCGCTGCTGCGTGCCATCTAATGGAAAGGAAGGAATTTTCAATAAGGGAAGCAGGAACCTTAGTTAACTGGGTGTGACAAGTTTCGACTTGTGCAGTGCAGTCAGTATGGTATGAGCTACAGTTGAGAGAACATGTGTTTAAAAGTGGCCCTAAATCATAGATCATGAGCAGCACTTCTGGCATGGCAGTTTCTGTCAAATAAACATTATGGTGTGACTTTATTCACCTTATTCATCATATCTGGCACCCTGCAACTTCTGGCTTTTCCTCAAAGTCAAAATGACCATGAAAGGTAAATGTTTTGAATCAAGTCAGCACATTGAGTCAGTCATGACAGCATAACTAAAGACACTCATGTAAGAGGATTTCCAGGACTACTTTAGAAAGTGCAAGACCAATGGATGTGTTTGAGGCCAGGGATGCACACTGACGGGGGTTAATGTCAGTGTGTCTTGAACTGTAAAAAAAATTTTTAGATGTAAATATTCACAATATTTTTTATTACATTTTGCATTTCTTGCTGACATATGTGTTTTAAAATTGCACATACCTAGGGTTATGTGTGGTAAATACTCATGTATATAAAATTATTTCCATTCTTGGACAGTAACTTAGCTGGGAAAAATTTAAGGTTGGCTCTTTATCTTCCTTTGGCATTTTGCAAATATTTCCTCCACTAATTGTTTTTGGAAGATGAAGAACTGCTGTGTCATTCTTTGGTAAGTAATACATTCCCTCTTTCCTCCTCAGTGCTTTTAATGGTCTCTATTGTTGATGTGGGGCTGGGATTTAGCTCAGTTGGTAGAGCGCTGCTCTGCAGTCTCTGAGGTCCCGAGTTCGATTCCCAGCACCACGAACATGGGAGAAGGATGTGGCAACCCACTCCCAAGGCAAATCCCGAAAAAGAAAAAACCATCTGCCATTGAAAACCCTATGAGGGTCACTATGAGTTGGACACGACTCGACGGCACCTAACAACAACAACAACTGTTGATGTGGGCTGGGATTTAGCTCAGCTGGTAGAGTGTCACTCTGCAGTCTCTGAGGTCCTGGGTTCGAGTCCCAGCACCGCAAATATGGGAGATGGACATGGCAATCCACTCCCAAGGCAATCCTGAAACAATCAGCCATTGAAAACTATAAGGATTGCTGTGACACAACTCAACGACACACAGCAACATTGTTGATGCTCTTCAGCTTGCCTGCTATGTATCTAGGTAGGAATTTATCTTTATCCTGGTTTGTATTTGGATGCACTGATCTAAATCTTCACAATTTATCTTTGATTTTATTTCTAGAAAATTCTTAGCTATTGCCATCAAATACCACTTCGTGGTGTTTTCTCCACTCTGTCCTAATGAACTTTTTATTTTAAGCTTTACTGAGGATTTATTACAATGACACAACAGCACTTTAGTTTTTCTTTTCAAAGTCCTACTCTGCAGCTTCCTTGATGCTTTTTGCTTAGAAGCGGAAGAGCTGGGCATTGGCGGGGGCCATGCCAAGACTGGTAAATGCCTTGAAGTTCTCATCCATGATGACACCGGCTTCCTCCTTCCTGTCGACATTCCAGCTGGGGAGACCTGGTCCTGTCTGCTGCGTGGCCGATTCAAGCTCTTCAGCAGAGCTCTTACCCTTCTAGGGTGGACAGCTTCCTGTGGAAAAGACTGAACTTGGAGCCTCCTTGGATACATAGAGTTACCAGTGGTCCAGGCCACCTTTTTGTGGATGCTGGCCACCCTGAGCTCTTCCTGGTTGCAACCCTGCCAGCTAGGACTTGGATATGACACCTCAGTGCTCATCCAGGGGGCACCTCACTATGGCCTGGATGGGTCCAGATGCCAGATGTGGGGCACGTGTCTGTGGATCCAGGCTGGCTGGGTGAACCAGGTGGCCCCTCACTGCTGCCAGTGCTGCTGAAGGTGGGGATCAGGACCCTACCAGGCTGGCTGGGCACCATGGCTGCGAAAAGCCATGCAGCGAGGGACAGCACAGTGGTGAGTGAGGGTGCCTGGTCCCACCCCAACCCACTCCCTTGCCACCAGGCTGCCCCAGGATGCTCCTGACACAACTCTTGACTTTTGTTCCTGCCACTGAGCTGCAGCTCAAGCCCCTCAACAGAACTCTCATTACACATGTCTGGATTCCACACCTCCCAGTTTCCTCTCCTTTCATATTTAATCTCTTTACGCTGAATTCCAAGTGAAATCCTAAATACTGTCTTTCAGTTTATTAATCTTCTCTTTAACTGTGTCAAGGGTAGAGTTTATCTGCTCTATTGAGATTTCAAATTGCAATGTCTGTATCTTGAATTTCTAAGATTTCTAATTGATTCATCTTATCTATTTGATTGAAAAAGAACTTTGTTTATTTCTGTTTCATAATTTCTGGATATTTTGAAATGAAAGTTTGTTTCATTTGTCTCATTGAGGGTCATAAATGTACTTCTTTTAATGTCTTTATCAGACTACTGTAAAAATCCATTTTGCTCACTTTTATCCTGATGGTTAGGTTTTCGCTGTTCTTTCTTGGCTAGTGGCATATGTATATGCTTTGAAACTTGAATTTACAGGCTCATTCGAATACCAGACAGATATTTTAGGGTTATGATGCTCTGGCTCTTTGGGTCAGCAGGCAGCCTGGCTCACCTTGGCATCATAAGCTGCCACTATCACCTTCCCCTTGCCTCTGCCCACAAGAGCATTCTTGTGGTCCAAGTAGCAGGTCAGCAGAGGTTTCCCAGCTTTCTTTCACAGAGTGCAAAGGAGGAATCCCTCACTCTCCTCTGGCTTTAAGCAGCAGGCCAAATGCTGTCTCTGAATCAGCAGGACACATGGCCCCTTTGACCCTGTGAGAGTTAGTGCCACACAGCCCCAGTGAGGGCTTCAGAACCTGAGGTGTGGGGGCTTTGACATCACCTGCTCCCCCTTGGCATTTCCATTCTGTTCCTGCTCTACAGAGTTGCCTCACTTGTTTCCGAGCCTGGGTATTGTCTCCCTGGAGTCTCTTGCATATTGTATGTGTTGCTCATAGGCATCTGGAGTAGAAGAGGTGCTGTGCAGAGTAAACCCCCTGCTTCAGCCTGGCCAGATGTCTCTACTGTACTTTTGAGAGACCTGTACACTGAATGGCAGACAGCTCCTGATGCCTGCCAGGCTAAACCTTTTCCTAATTAATTTTCATTGCTAGTTATTTTTAAATTGTTGATCCTTAGTTGTGATGTCTCTGTGAGATGATGGAAGCAGTCTTGTGAGGACATGAGATCCCCAGCAGGGGACAGGCCTGCCCCAGACTCCCTCAATCATGGCCATGGGCCCTGCTTCTCTGACACAAATTCTGGACAAGGGCAGTATACGGCCTCCTCTTCCACCCATAGTGAGATGAACACTTCATAGGTTTTTCTATTAAACACATAAATCCTATCCTCAATCAGGCTCTGTTAGAGTATCTGGTCAGAAACAGACCATATAATGGTCACTGCATTTTCAAAGCAATTCAACCTACCAGATACTTAGGCCCCCATAAGCATCAGCTAGTCCACCAAAACTAAGTGGGTAAGACTAACATCCCAAGTCACAGAAGCATGCTAGTTACACATGCCCATGCAAGTGTCAGTAAGTATTGGGTAACGGTCATTGCAAAGCTTTACACTGTCCAAACATGGTCTCTGAAGATAAGACCATGGACTCACATTGTCTCGGGGGCTCAGTTGCCCACAGGTCAGAATCCCCAGGCATCTGCTCAGAGCTGTCCCAGCAACGTCCTATCCAACACCCTAGGGCCCTCTATTAAAAGCTGCAGAGTTTTATTTTCTTGAACTGAAATAAACCAGAACACCCTCTTTGGGGTTTTCCCATTAGTGATAAATATCCAGTTTCCCATTGTCTTTTTGGCTCAGATAATTCCTATAGAAAAGATGTCAAGGTATTTGTTTAATGATGATTATATGAAGTCAAGTTCCTGATGCAGTAACCAGCCTGCAAAAATAAGCAATCTGTTAAGTGCACAAAATTCCAGGCTCTACAATCCAAAAGGAGACATGGTGATATAAAGTCACCCAAACTGCAAGAGAATCACTGTGCTTTGCTCTCATTGCTGCTGTTCCTGTTATGGAGGTCAAATTAGTATGGAGGGCACCAAAATCATTAGATGGATTTGGGTCAAAAGGAAGTTTAGGTAATATAAAATTTAGTTTAGTTAGAAATACTCATATTTGAAGAAAGAGAATCTCACTAGGATCTGGATAGAATTAAAAATTCTAAACTAAATTCCCATTGCCCAATACCATTAAAACTTGTAAATGAAGAAAGATGGATAAATATGCAAATCTTATGCCTATTATTCCTCAGGAACAACGAGGAGCTTAAATTAGAGTTATTTTATAATTTATGGGAACCAGGCCATTAAAATGTGAAAGAAGTAGAAGTTGGTACTTTGGGAGGAAATCACAATGTTTGTTGGTTACTTTATTGTTTAAACATTTTGTCAATTATGCTAGGGCTATGTATAATAACTCATTAAATATTTTTAAAAGAATTATTCCCTATTTTGAAAAAAATCCAACCAAAACCTTTTAAATACTAAGCTTTTTAAAATTATGATCATGTACAAATCTCATGGCTATTAGAAGAGAGCACAACTTTGCTTTATAGAAAGTAAACATAATAAAATAAATTCAAATTTCTTTCTTGTCCTTTCTCTGGATTATTTAAGAGAATGAATGCCCTGTGACACTGTTGGAGATAACAGAAAATCAAATATGCTCTCTAGTTAAAACTCTCACTACCTGGAGAGTGGAGTGAACAGCTGCTTTACCACAGTAAGATTGGCTCCTTTTCTGGAGAATGAAGGATGAGGGAGAATAAGCATGACAAACTCTAACTATTCCAGGATGGCTGGATTCAGAAGCCACAAGGAATGAACCTCGAGTTACTTTGCTTGTATAATATTTTGGGGAAATACCATTAAGATACAGGGCAGCCTTCCCACAGAGACATATGGAAACAGTAACACTGACAGTCACATGGGGTGGAATCAATGCCAAGTGAACTCTGGAGCTAAGAGGCTGAATGATCCCATTCAAGATTAAGTCACTTAGGTAGGACTTTTCCTTTGTCCACTCATCATTGATACAGGAAACATTCATAGGTCAAAATACATGGACAATAATGATTTATTTATCCATGTATGACCATACCCTTCAAAATGTACAGAAGACTACTGCAACAATACAGAGTCTGGGCAAGCTCTGGGGGTTCACATTGCAGCAGGGTTTTTTGTTTGTTTATTTTCCTCCTTGAAGAACTGTGGGGTTGAACACATACCTTAGGCAATCCTTACTCAGTCACTGAGCTGCAACCTGTGTCCCCACCCAACCCTTTTTATTTTTTATCTTGAGACATTTCCTTTCATTAGCAACCATCAAGAAATACCAACCACCAAGAAATAAAACCCTGCTAAGGACTATTTGTATCCCCCTATCCCAATACATGTTAAAGTCCCAATTCCCATGAGGGAGGTGGGGCCTCTGGAACAGGGATTAGATTTAGATGAGATCATGATCAGGATATCCAAGTGGATCAGTGTCCTTTTAATAGAAAGAAGGGGCCAGAGCCCTCCACCATCACCATCCAACCCCTGCCGTGTGGGGAAAGCTAGAATGATAACTCTCACCAGAACTAGACCATGTTGGCACCATGATCTTGGACTTCCAGAACTCTGAGAAGTGTCTGTTGTTTAAGCTCCCCAGTCTGAGGTAATTTCTTGTAGAAGCTTGAGCAAAGACAGGTCCACAAACTTTTCCTTACATGTTTCCACCTTGCTCTCAAGCTTTGGCACGCACATGGAGAAAAAAAGGGAATCTGGGAACTGGCTGGTTGTTTTCATTTAAGCCTCAGATGTAAATTGCTATATTCAGAATATAACCAACAAAAATAGAAGGAAATGATGCCGGGCGCGGTGGCGCACACCTGTAATCCCAGTGGCTCTGGAGGCGGAGGAAGGAGGATAGCAAGTTCGAGACCAGAAGCAGTCTGCGTAACTTAGTGAGACCCTGTCTCAAAAAAAAAGTACAAAAATGGGCTGGAAGCAGCAGCTCAGTGGTCCAGCACTTGCAAAGCATGCAAGTGTGAGGCTGTGGGTTCAACCTCCAGTACCGCAAAAAAAAAAAAAAAAAAAAAAAAGGAAGTGAGACAGACTATTAACTGCCTGGGTAAGTCAGACTCCTAACCCCTTCTCCCCAAACCAATGGACAATAATTTGAAAAGATAAAGAGCTGAGGGTAAATTCCGTTTTAAATTTCAAAGCATGCTCTTTTATCTAAGATAATTTATGTTGTTTTGAATTTTCATATGTTGCTTATTTATCTTTTTCAAAGACATATTTCATCTCACTGGGGTTGAGGCCTCAAACCAAAAGCAAGGTAGGTCCATAATGCATAATGATACAATTAAATAAATACATAAATAAATCTAGATAAAGAAATGTTCAAGTAACAGGCATTTCTGTTGTTCTTTACACCTAGAGGATAACGACCATCCTCGCTTGCAGACTAAGCTTAGAGCAGTGTTAGAGGCAAAGGGAAGGGAAGTGTGGGGAGGCTGTCCTTTGAGCCCCCTCCTTGCCCTTAGTTTAATTCCCTCCTCAACCTGACTTCCTCCTCTCTGTAGGTAAAGCTGCCCATCCCTCACTCCTTCTGCCCAGCAGTTTAGGGAAAGGAGGAACTCTAATTACTCCCTTCTGAACACTTTGACAAGCATTTAATAATCACATTCTAGAAAGCACACTGTGTGACTGTGTTCACGTGTGCACATATGCATCTGTGTGCCTGTGTGTGCGCATGTGCCTATGTGTGCATGTGCCTATGTGTACGTGTGTGCAGGCACCACAGATATGTGAGGCAGTAGCACTGGCCAAATATGGTTGCTGATGCAATGTTAGGGGCAGGACTTGACAGCTGTATTAACCAAGCAAGATGGGACAGCACCCAGAAAGCACTTTCAATGTAGGGGTGCCTCCCCAGGACTGACACTCATCCACAATGTTTCCTTTTGCTCCATTTAGGAGGGCTTTGGGTAGACACTGGCATTCCTCACATTATATTCTTAAATGTTAGAACTGGTGATTCATCCATGAAGACTTTTTCCAATAATAAAGAATGTTATAAGCCACTGTGTGTGTGTGTGTGTGTGTGTGTGTGTGTGTGTGTATTTGAAAGTAATGAATCATTCAAGAATTTATATAGACTAGAAGACTCTCTAAAATAGAAAAAATTCTCCACCTCTAATTTTCACCCCCGAGATACACATTCATTTGTCCCTGCTGCCCAAATCATAAATTTATGCCACTCCATCCTTCAAGTAAACCCACTGAACAATTTTACAAAGCTGAAGAGAGAAGAGTATTAGATTTTTTTTCTCTTTTCTTCCTTCCTTTCTTTTCTTTTTTCTTTTCTCCTTCCTTCCTTTTTCTTTTCTTTTTTCTTCCTTCCTTTCTTTTTCTTTTCTTTTTTCTTTTCTCTAGCCTTCCTTCCTTTCTACCTTCCTTCCTTCCTTCTTTTCCCCTCTCTGTCTCGTAAAAATACAGGCTGTTGCTAAGTAACCATGATTATTTTATCTAAACATGAATTTTGAAATATAAGCTCCCTACTGCTTCATGGACCCAGCTAGGGGCTGAAATAAAGAGCAAGTGTGTCTTCAACTGAAGTCACCAGTGTCAGAATCCTTTCATAAAATGCTGCTTCAAATCAATCTTGAGTTTGGGACACATAAAAAGAGTCCACAGTATGAGTGAGGCGTATGTTTCCCCTGACAAGAAGAAAAATGTGAACTTTTTTCTCTTCAAGGGGGGAGGCCTTCAAAAATTCCTCCTGAAGATCGCTGTTTTATAGTGTTTTATAGTAAGGCTGGGCTGGTTGGCATCTGTGTGGGGGCAAACTCTCACCATGTCTTCCCTCTCAGTGCTGGTCTAAGCAGGCACATTCCCATGTGGTCAGAGTCTTTAAAATGCAGAGGTGAAGCCAGGCATGTTGGTGCACTCCTGTTCTCCCAGCAATTTGAGAGCTGGAGGCAGGAGGACCACAAATTTGAAGCCAGAAGAAGTCTGTGCAACTTAGTGAGACGTTCACTCAAAAGATAAAAAAATGGGCTGACAGTGCAGTCAAGTGTAGAACACTTGCAAAGTATTGTGAGGCACTGGGTTCAACCTCCAAGTACTACACACACACACACACACACACACACACACACACACACACACACACAGTCCTGAGGGAGAACATCATATTCTGACCTTGGTTATTCCCACGTTTTCTAAAATGAGCCATGAAGTTCACTGCCTAAGGAAAAATACCCTTTGATAAACTTACAAACTTATCACTTAAACGTCCCAGGAACTAAAACATTGTGGCTTTCTAATGGAGTAGCCGGGGCCTTTCTCTGTCAGTGTTGTTTTGTGTGGCTCTGTGGTCCTTGGAGCTTCTACTTCTCTGAGATAAGTACTTGGTCTGTTTGCTGCAGGAGCCCAAGACGCCCTTGCCCACAGGACTAGGTCTGGAACAGATCCTCCCCTGGATTCGCCCTCTCTTCTCCAGGTGACTTTCGAGTGCACTTGTCTACAGTACACTAACTGGTTATCAGGGTCAGCTTGGTGCGAGGAAGATCGGTTGATGGGAGAATAATTGGCTTTGCTCTAGATTTTTATTAGTTTTTTTGGTACCAGAAAGATACTGTTGCAGAAACTATGGAGCAAGATGAATTAACATGAATCTTTCCAGAATCATGGGCTGTAGATGGTCTTGACTGTCAATCTGACTGGGCTGAGAGGTGCCTAGGGTTAGTGGGGTGTGCCTCTGTGTGTCTATCCATAGAGGGTTGACATGCGGAGCAGTAACCCAGTAACTGGAGGGGAAAGAGTGTAGGCAGTATCGTGGGGTCCTGGATTGAATAAAGTGGAAAAAAGAAAAAGGCAGCCAGCGCCTGTAGGCTCCATGCTTCCTTCTGAGCATGTGCATCTATTTACTGCTGCCATCGCCTGCAGACATCAGACTCCAGCTTCAGCATTTCAACACAGACAAAACCCCAGTGACTCTCCAGGAAGGCTTCCAAGACTCAGTGCTGGACTGGGTCTGCTAAGACCTCCACTTTCCTAGAATGAACAACTATTGAGTTCTCTGCCTCTTCACTGCAGTTGGCCATTGCTGGACTTTGCAGCCTCCTATCATGTATGCCGTCCAGTAAATCCCCACATATATTCTACTGGTTCTATTCTTCTAGAGAAACCTGACTAACATACATGGGAATGGAATAATATAAAATTCCCATATCTAATATAAGCATAACTTCTTGATAAATGGAGAAAAGATTGAGGTTGTCCAAGATTTTGCTTTACTTGGTTCTACAACAACATCCATGGAAGCAGCAGTCACGAAATCAAAAGACAGATTGCATTGGGAAAAGCTGTTGCAAAAGACCTCTTTAAAGTGTAGAAAAGTAAAGATGTCATATTGAAGATGAAGGTGCACCTGACTCATGCCATGGTATTCTCAGTTGCATTATGTGCTTATGAAAGCTGGGCAGTGAATAAGGGAGACAGGAGAAGAACTGGTGCTTTTGAATTATGGTGCTGGAGATGAATATTGAATATACCATGGACTGTTAAAAGAACCAACAGATCTGTCCTAGAAGAAGTGCAACCAGAGTGCTCCTTGGAAGCAAGGATAGCTAGACTGCATCTGATGTATTTGGACATATTGTCAGGAGGGAGCAATCCCTAGAGAAGGATATCATGTTTGAGAGAGTGGCAGGCCAATGAATAAAAGGAAGACCTTAACTAGACGGATCGACACAGTGACTGTAACAATGATCTTAAACAAACAAACAAACAAAGGTCAAGTACCTGGCACAGAGTTGGGGAGTGTTTCGTACATAGGGTTGTATGAGTCAGACCCGAATCGACAACACCTAACAACAACAACAACAACAACAGCATATTTTTATTGTATACATAGGAAGAATGAGAGTACATTTTATGTACAGTTTTCTCTCAGAAATTGAGTGATTACCAAATTCCAAAACCCATGAAAGTGCTGTTTATCTAGGTACAGAGCACAGTTCAGCCTGCAGAAGGGAGCAAGAGCTGCAAGTCCTCTGCACCCTACGATGCTGTGTTTGACTTAGAGCTGTTGGATGGAAATTGGAATGCAACTTTTTGTAATTTACAGAGGCTGTCAGAGTACATTTTAATGGAGCTTAAGCCACCAACGTTGTTTATAGGTAGTTGGCAAGTGTCCCAATGGCATTTGATTTCAGTAAGCAAAATTTATAACTGTCAGATCTAGCCACTGAAAATAGCTGAATATAAACAAGTTCACTTTGTGACTTTGTGGAACATGAGCTGAGGTGCTAGCCAGTCCTTGAGAGGCTCTGCCCAGACCACACTTACTTCTCCTTAGAATCAACTCCAAGGTAAGAAAGCAAAATCAATGATCCCCAAATCCTATGAAAACTTCTGGTAATTTTGTCCATATCAATTCCATGTGTGATGTGAAAACATATTCTTTTGAATCTACCTTCTCCTTCCATCAGTTTTGTAGTTCATCATAAGTAGAATGCTTCCTCTTTGGCTGGAGGCATTGTTGCTTTATTCAGACATTTAAGCATATACGTGCCATTGGAAATCTCATACATTGGTGGCAGGAATGTAAATGGTATAGACATACTAGAAAACAGCCTGGTGTTCCTCAAAATGTTAAACATAGTTATCATATGATCTAGCATTCTGCTATAGGTATATAACCAAGGGAAATGAAAACATATATCTGCATTAAAATATATACACAAAGATTCACAGCAGCAGTATTCATCACAGTACCAAAGTAGAAAGAACCCAAATATCCATTTACTGACACATGGATAAATAAAATGTAGTATATCTATAAAATGGAATAATATTCATCAATAAAAAGGAATGAAGTTAAGTTGAATGAACTACAAGTTGGGTGACCCTTGAAAACATCACACTAAATGGAAGAAGTCAGTCACAAAGACCTCATAAATATATGATTCCATTTATAAGAAATGTCCAGAATAGGCACACTCATAGAGACAGAAAATAAATTATAGTTTGCCTGAGGTCGGGAAGTTTGAGAACTAGGGGACAGGGAATAGGTATGAGATTTCTTTTGGGGCTAATGAAAATGTTCTAACATGGATGGTAGTGGTAGCTGCACATACTAACAACCATTGGATTGCCCATTTTAAATTAATGAACTTTATATGAATTATATTTTAATGAAAAAAATTTTAAAGCATAGATACATCTTAATCTGTTTTGTGCTACTATAATACAAAACTACAAACTGGGAAATTTACAATGAACAGATGAGAAGATGAGGTAATACGAAGTCATATTTACAGCACAGGCTCTGGATCTACTTTGTCTGGATTCCAGTCCAGTCTCTGTTTCATGATGGCTGTGTGACCCTGGAAATTAACAACCTCTCTGTGCTTCTTAGAATCCTGGTCTGGCCCACTACAGCTGTCCTGATGTGTTCCTTCCAATTCTTTCCACAGGGCTACCAGCATGATGTATCTAAAGCACAGAGGTGCCCATGTCACTTCTCTGCTTAAATCTTGCAGTCATGGCCTTGGAGTAAAGTCTGTACTTCCAAGCACAGCCTATGAGGATCTTCTTCCTCATCCCTCTCCCCACCTCCACTACTATGGTTCTTGCAAAACATGCCTAGTCACAGAATGTTCTAGACTGGCACAAATATGCTATGCCATACCATATCTTTGCCTTGGCCCATGCTACTGCTCTACCTGGAACAACCCTACCCCCTTCTCCCTTATTCCCTTCTTCGCTGGCTAAATTTTGTGTTTTGTGTGTTAGGTGCCATCGAGTCAGGTCTGACTCATAGAGACCCTATGTACGGCAGAATGAAACACTCCCTAACTCTGTGCTATGCCTGGCACTATGTCAGTGCTTCTCTGCTACTCATAGGGTTTTCAATGGCTTTGTTTTGGGGATTGTTTGGGGAGTGGGCTGCCAGATCCTTCTCCCATTTTTTGCAGTTCTGGGGATCGAACCCAGGGCTTTAAATTCTAAGTCACCCTCTAAAACTTGGCTCAGACACTACCTCCTTGAAGTCTTGTCTGAGCTGTCCATCCCACCTCCCCTGCTTTACTTCAAACAAGCTGGCTGGGCAGCTATCCTCAGAATATACCAAGTTATAAATGAGAATGCCCCCTTAAACATGGTACCTGGTCTTAATCACCCCTGCATCCCCGGTACCTGCTGTGGTTGGAATCTGGTTGGTTCCCTTCAGAAGTCATGTTGAAATCTGATTGTGATGGTGGTGGGGCCTTTAAGAAGCAATTTGGTTGTCAAGAGATATTGATGCCTTTCTTGTGGGACTGGATTAACTCTCGCAGTGGAGGCTGAATTTTTGCTTTTGCTAGACTAGACCAGTTACCATGAGATTGGGTTGTTATAAAGCAAGGGTGCTCATGAGTTTTGTCTCTTCTACATGTACCCACTTGCCCATTCACCAGGAGGCCCTGACCAGAAGCTGAGCAATACCCATCTCTAGGGCTTCCCAGCCTCCAGAACTGTGAGCCAAAGTAAACTTCTGTTCTTTATAAGTCACAATGTCTCGGGTATTGTTATAGCATTTGAAATTTAATTAAGACAGCATCTAACACTGTGCCTGGTACATGTCAGGCTTTCATAAATGAATGAACGAAATGATTGCTAAATGAAGAACCTACTCAAATGATACCTTCACCCCCAAAGGTGACCTAGGATTCATATGGAACATTTTAGGTGAAAGCCATGTTGAATACTCATCCCCTGTCCTATTAGCACATAGTTTGGATTAAGTGTAGAGTAAAAGGGTTTGAATAGGTAAATGGTAAAGAGCCACTATGTAAAGGGCATAAATCTTGGAGAGGCATTATTTGGTGCCAGAATGTTTGGAGGAAAAAAGTAGTGGGTTAATCTTTTGAAAGTTTTTTTTTTTTGTAAAAAGTATCATACCATTATAAACAATAACTCAGTTAAATAAACTGTTTAGTTGAAATTACACTGACTACAAATGAAGCTACATACAAAATAGCTTGGGGAAGGCCCGCAAAGAGGTGGCAGATTTTTGTTTTAAGAACCTAAGACAGATGCCAGCATTATAAGGCACATTGTTTTCATCAGTTTAATAAACCATTTATCTCAATTCATAAGCCCGACCCAAACAAAAAGTAATTTGTGGAAAGGAAAAAAAAAAGAAAGAAAGAAATGAATTAATGAACTAGAAAGTTAGTTGCTCCCTGCTACTTCAACTTTGATAAAAATTGCTGTATTTGTCTGCTTACAGGAGACAGCTGTCTGGCTTCACAATACATGGTGAGCCATCCAACAGAGAGGGATTCACTTTTTTAGATTCTTGGTGTCCCTAGAGAGACCACGTAATCTTCAAAGGAAATAGGAAGGGGTGTGAGGGAGAGATACAGAATCCTGCCAGAATGTTTTTGGGAAAATAAATCATGAATGAAAGAACAAAGGGCCAAGAATATATAGGTCACCCAAAATGTGACAGGTTGTTGACAATGATGAAGGAGAAATGAGAATTCTCATGTTCTACAAATAGGTGTGTAAATGCAAATCACCATTTTGGAAATTAGTTTCCCCATAGTTACAACAAATCTATGCTATGATCTGCAATTCCACTTCTAGGTATATGAATAACTTGGGAAAACTCCAGAACATGCACCCAGGGAATGTGTGCAAAGACATACAAAAGCAGTGTTACCACAGTAAAAAACAGAGGACACAACCCATAATCCATCAGCACTAGAGATGATAAAATGGGGTAAATTCCCACAGGGGACATTACACAGCAGTGAACTACAGCTATATGTATTTATGTAGTTGAATTACAAAAACATAATGTTGAATGAAAAGAGCACATTATCAAAGAATTTATACACAGAATGATTCCAATTATAGAAAAATGAGAAACTAGCAAAACTAAAGAATCTGGGGGATGTGCCCAACCTAATAAAGCAAATTCAGAGAGCAATTATCACAAGATTTGGAATGGGAATTGCAAAGCTCCTGGTCATGTTTTATGCCATTATTATTATTATTCTCTATTGTGGGCATATTATTATACAAGATATGATCCAAAGCCTGTAGCTATACCACTGAGGTATCTGATCCCGTCAGATCTTGGAAGCTAAGCAGGGTCGGGCCTGGTTAGTACTTGGATGGGAGACCACCTGGGAACACCAGATGCTGTAAGCTTGGGAGAAGGATCCAGCAACCCATTCCCAAAAATCAATCAGCCATTGAAAACTCTATGAATAGCAAGAGTCATTTTCGCCTCTTGTATGTAGGGTCACTATGAGTCAGATTCCAACTCAATGGCACATAACAACAACAACAACAACAACAACAACAACAATAACAGCATGATCCAAAAACATGGTGAATGTTTAAATTTAAGAAGTTGTTTTTTTGTTTTTTTTTTTTTACAGTAAAAAACACATTGCCTTCACCCCCCTCAAAATACTCTCCCTGGCTTCAAACACACGTATCCCACTTGCCACTTTCTGAAGCAGCTCTGGAAGTTCCCTTATATAAACCTTTGGTTGAGCTGTTGTGGCTGCCTCAATGTCCTGAATCCATTCAAAACATTCACCTTTCTTGGTCATTTTAATTTTGGGGAAGAGCCACAAGTTGCACAGTGCCAGATCCAGTGAATAATGTGAATGAGGACACACGGTAATGTTTATTTGACAGAAATTGCCATACCAGAAGCACTGCTTGTGATCCACAATTTAGGGCTTCTTTAAAATACACAACTTCTCTTCACCATAGCTTGCACCCCACTGACTGCACTGCACAAGTTGAAGCTGGTCACATGCTGTTACTAAGGTGCAGTGTGCTGCTTGCCCCTTCCCTTATTGAAGATCCTTGCCTTTCTTTTGGATGGTACTCAGCAGCAGTCGCTGTATTTTTGGATCATACCCCGTACACTCTTTTGCATGTATTATTCATTTTATGATTTTTAAGGAGCTGTTTTTTCAAAAAAACTACACAAAAATGAGGAGCCCAAGACTTCCTGGGAAGGTGTGGCGGTAGGGAAGAGAACCAGGTATGGATATCGACTGAACCAAAACATTTGTTCTAGCTCTAAATTTTGGACTTTCAGTAAAGGACAACAGTTGGTATGAAAAAAAAAAGAGTCCTAAAGCTCACATGCACTTGTCATAAGCCTCCTCATCCTCCCGAAAGGGTCTTGCCACTGCTCCTTTTAACTGGACACACTCGGCCTTGCGTACCTTGCATTCTGCTCCATGAGGTCTGCAACTCACTGCTCTGCTCTTGTCCCCAGAAGCCTGCAGAAGCCATAGTCTTCACCCACCCCAGGGCCTGTATCAGGAGCCACCTCATGTCTGTCAGCCACCGGATGTATGAAAATCCTTCAGTGGCCCTTCATCACCTACAAGATGTGTCCAAACTCTCTGCTGCCACCGAGGCTTAGCAGGTGCTCTCTCCCTGGCTGGCTGCCATCCTCATGACCCTAGCCCATGGGGTCCTCCCAGGATAACCCAGATGTCACCTCCTGTATCAGCAAACTTCCCATATTTCTTCAGTCTGAGCCACATGCCTCCTCATCTGGCCTACACAGCCCCTCTGTGCCCCCTGCCATAGCACATTGTGACTGGTGTAGTTGACTGACAGCATTGTCCTCTTCCCATCAGGCTTGGACGCCTTCAGAACCAGAGCCTTTGTCTAGTCCATCACAGGTGGTGTTAAAAATACTGGCACTCCATAGGCAGTGACTGATCGGAGTGGACCTGAGTGGCAGCAAGGTCCTGCAGAAGTCTTCCCCTACCCCAAATTGCTTGGTATCAGCTCCTTAGCTCCTGAATCACTTGAAGATGAGGGAGCCAGGAGAGGGGTGGAGAGATGGGGACTGGGGACAGTATGCATTTTCCAACCAGTACAGAAGTATTTCAGTATTTTCTTTTTAAGACAAGGTCTCACTATATAACCCAGGCTAAGTATTTCAAAACTTTAACAACCACCATATCTGGATACCCATCTCCTTTATACCCCTAGGGAGAGTAAGCACTAGGCTTGGTAGCAGGCATTTAGTAAGCATTTACTGAAAGAATGAGACAATATTAAATAATGACAGGAATCATTAACCATGTTCTCAACAAGAAGGGAAGAATCAGAGATTTGGCTTTGCATTCCTTCATCTAAAAGCAGACTGGTGCTGGGTGTGGTGGTGCATGCCTGTAATTCCAGAAATTCAGGAGGCAGAGGCAGGAGGATCATGAGTTTGAGGCTAGAGGCAGTCTACATAACTTAGTAAGACCTGGACTCAAAAATAAAGAATAAAAAATGGACTAGGATTGCATTCCAATGGTAGAGCACTTGCAAAGTATGTGCAAGGCCTTCAGTCGGATCCCCAAGCACCACAAAAATAAATAAATAAATAAATAAATAAATAAACAAACAAACAAACCAGACTGGTTAGTGGATGGGTAAGTGGTCCAAGTTGGTCCAATAAGACTTAATCCTGGGTTTCGCTTGACTATCCCCACCTGCCTCAGCCCCTCCAGTCCCCTCTGTTTGCAGGCTAGTATCAATGGCTGTCTGGCCTCCATTAGGGAGGCTGTTGAAAAGGAGGCACAGGGCAGCAGAATTAGAACATGGGCAGAGGCAGTTTGCTGCAAATTTATTTAAACCCCCAGATGTAGCCTCTCTGCAACTTTCAGTAAATGACTGAACACATTCTCTTCCTTTCTTATGATATTTTGACTTGGTTTGCTTTTTGTTTGTTTTGAGTTATATTGTGGGGTAGATTTTTGGTGTTGTTTTGTTTTTGTTTTTGTTTTTTGCCTTTTGCAACTATAAGTCTAGTCTAATTCAAGTGGAAGGATGAATTTCCATTAGAAAAACACACAAATCTAAGTTTCCACATGTATATTTCTTAACTTTTCGTATCTTATGACATTTTGTGGATATACTTTGGGAACTCACCTCTCGCCTAGGAGAACATTTGATAGACTTATAAATGTGGGAAAGTCCAACGTGTTCATGACAGGATAGGCATGGATGGGAATAAGCAAGGTATCATCTCCCTAAAATTAGTGAGAAAAAGTCAAGTTTAACATTCTGAAAACTATACTTTTAAAACATAAATTTGTAGGTGCTTTATTTCTTATCTCATTCTCTATAATACAAAAATTTCCCTAAGAAACATCAGATCTTCAAAAACAGACACATAGACCAATGGAATAGAACAAAGGATTCAGAAATAAATGCATGCATATGCAGTCACCTGATTTTCAGCAAGCATGCCAAAAACATACACTGGAGAAAAGAATCTTCAACAAAGGTGCTAAGAAAACTAGATATCCACATGTAGAAGAATGAAACTAGGTCTCTCTCTCTCACCTTGTACAAAAATAAATTCAAAATGAATCAAAGATCTTTATGTAAAACTGGAAACTTTGAAACTACTAGAAGAAAATTCAGGGAAAACACTTCAAGATATATGCATACGCCAGGACTTTCTGAAAAGGACTTCAATAGCGTAAGCAACAATAGCAAGAACTGACAAATGAGACTGCATGAAAGAAAAAAAGCTTCTGCACAGCAAAGGAGACAACAGAGTGAAGAGACAGCCTCCTGAATGGGAGAAAATCTTTGCCAGCTATACATCAGACAAGGATTATTATCTAGAATATGTAAACAACTTAAAAAATTAAACACCAAAAAAGAAAATCATCCGATCAAAAAATGGACAAATGAATTGAACAGCATGTTCTCAAAAATAAAAATAAAATGGCCAATAAATATATTAAAAAATGTTCCACATCCTTAGCCATCAGTGAGATACAAATCAAAACTTTCACCTCACCCCAGTCTGAATGGCTATCATCAAGAAAACAAACAATAACAAATGCTGGTGAAGATGTGGGGAGGAAGGAACCCTCATATACTGCTGGTGGAAATGCAAGTTAGTGTAGCCACTATGGAAATCAGTATGACGGTTCCTCCAAAAACTAAAAACAGATCAAACATATGATCCATCAATACCCCTCCTGGCTATATACCTGAAGGAATCTAAGGCATTATACCACAGAGATACTTGAATGTCCATGTTTATTGTAGTCCTATTCATAATAGCCAAGATATGGAATCAATCTAGACGTCCCCCAACAGTTAGATGAATGGATAAGGAAAATGTGGTATGTATACACCAGGGAGTTTTATTCATCCATAAAAAAGAATGAAATTATGTCATTTGACGGAAATGGATGGAACTAAACATCATTTTAAGTGAAATAAGCCAGACCCAGAAAGACAAATATTGCATGTTTTCTCTCACATGTGGAGTCTGTTGTTGTTGTTAGGTGCTGACAAGTATATGGATTCTAGATGTCAGGAAGGTAGAATGAGGGGTATATGCAGATGAAAGGAACTAAAGGGATGAGGGAAAGGGCAATAAGAAAGGATAATAGGGGGAAGACAAATATCATGTTTTCTTTCATATGCAGAATCAATCAATTTATCTATAAAAGACATACAAACAGAAGAGGGACTGTGTGGAAGACAGGGATGAGCAGGGGGGGGAGGGGACATGGGAGGGTCATGGGGGATGAACATGAGCATTGTACAATGATGTGCATGTGTGGATATATCATGATGAAACTCAATAATTTGCACACCAACTAAAAAACTTTAATGAAAGAAAGAAACTTCAAGGCTTAAGTATTAGAAGTATTAAGTTTGCTTAGCCATAGGAAATTCTGAGTGCACTTCATTGGAACAATATTCATTACTACCCAAGGAAGCTAAAGGTAATAATGCCCTCATGTACATAGGAAGACAGCAATCTATCTGCTTCTGTATAAAAAGATTACAAGAAAAAGGACTCTTTAGTGGTCCAAGAGAAGGAAATCAGCACAGAATGGTAAGCAATTCACTGGTAAGAGGGCACAGAAGCTTGTTTCTAGTTCCACATAATATATGTCCTTGAGCAAGACAGGCCTGTTTCTTCCTTTGCAGAATTGAGATAATCATACCTTTCCTCAAAGGTATCTTTAAGTATTAAAGCAGATGACAGCCTTAAAAAATTGCAAGTTGAATAAATATGTAGTATCACTATTAGCTTTATTATCAGTGTCAGGAAATATGCCCTGGTACTCTGTACAATGCCTGTTCTGGGGATTTTTCTTTTGCTGAGTACAGTATATTAACTCTAAAAAAAATTCTGGTTTCATTTTTAGGCTATCATTAAACTGAAACTCCAGAAAATAGCAATGGTTTGTCACTTTCTTAAGGAAATGTGTTTCTTGATCTATAGTGTTTTAGTGTCTTGGGTATACCGTTCCCTCGCCCCCCCCCGCCCCCACCGTGGGAAAGCATACTTAATATGTATGATGGTGTAAATCAATGAGATAACATTATCAATTTACAAAAATTAAGTTTGCAAGCTTTAATTTTTTTTTTCTTTACAGTATTAGGGAGGTTGAACCCAGGGCCTCATGCATGCTAAGCAAGTGCTCTACCACTGAGCCACACCTCCAGCTCTTTTTTGAAAATTTTGAGACAGGGTCTTGCTAAATTACATAGGCTGCCTCTGGCTTCCAACTTGTGATACTTCTGCCTCAGCCTTCCAAATCACTGGGATTATAGGTGTGTGCCATGGTGCCTGGCTTTTATGACTTTTTTAAAAAGGAAAACCAAAGTAAGATGTCTTTAAGATAAATCAGCTTATTACACAGATTTTAGGTAATAAAAGCATTACCTGAAAAGAAAGTAAAGGAAACTCTAATTTGCTACTAAATCATATTCTTCCATTTTAGTTCTGAAACATTAAAAATACAGTTAACCTGGAGGCTTCCTAAGTTCCAAGACTGGGACTACAACAGAGAGAAAGGGAGAGGCAGAGGTGATGGTTATAAGAGAAGATCTGACAACATGCAGCCCTGGCTCTGGCTGGAGGCCCAAGGGGAACGTGGGGGACTTAGAAAAGGCTCCGAAGAACTCATATCACCCAGCCACCTGCTCCAGCTGCTTCTGTGGACACTGCCACAGGAGATTCCGGCCAGGTGCCAGTGTTTATGGTCACAGCTTGAGCTGGTATTAATTTTCTAGTCTAGCACTTAAAGCAGCATGTTAAAGTTATCTGACACAGCCTTGGCTGACTGCCAGCCCCACAGGATAACTGAGGTTTGGCATAGGCAGGGGGAGACCTGTGCCTCTGGAGCCTGCCAGGTTCTCCACACTGGTCACACTGGCTGCCAGGGAACAGCAGGCATTGGGCTCTCTTTCTTCCTCCTTTGAGGAGCTAAGTCTTGGCCTCTACCCACCTCCCATTAAAAAGCAACTTTAAGAAAACTACCTTACAATGGACACGGATGCAGTCATAATAATAGCGCCACTCATCTGGTGAAAACGTAATGGTGACCATGAGAGACAAGCCTGGGACGAGGCGGGATTCCTGGAAGGCAAGTGACAACAGCTGTGGGTGACAACATGTCACACACTCACCCAAGCAAGACACAGAGAGAAAATCTTGACCCAGCAGAGAGCCCCCCAGGGAGGACAGGTGACACAGGCCGCTTACCTTTTTCACATAGCTGATGTGAAAGTATTTTGTCTGTGGGGGTAAAATATGAACATGCGTGTCTTCATCAGAAATGTTGGCCAGGTGCTGGGTGAGAAAAAGGTGCATTTAGAGTCAAAGTACTGTTTTATTTATTTACATGTTCATCTTCTCATTCGTTTATACCTCATCTTATTCCTAATGGGATTTGGGGAAACATATTTTTTTTAATGTTTTAAAAACTTGAAATACATCATATACCATTTAAAGGATAATAAAATACACCCATGTGCCTATTGCACATGATACCAGAGCCTGCAGTCCCCAGAGGGTCCCCAGAATGTATGGCCTGCGACAAACACCCTCAGTCTTGAACCATCACTGTGTGCATTTTCTGTTGAACTTTGTCTGGTCCTGAGAGCCACCTGAACTAAAAGGCAAGCCACCAACTCCCACCAGCTCCCTAATTGCATGCCACTGGTTGTGGCGCTGGAGGACATTCGGGCCTTCTGAAAATCAGGAAAAGTGTGGGCTGGGTCAGCCTCCTATCCACTCTGTACCAAGAAAGGGTTTGTTCTCTGACCTCCATAGGAGATCCTCATCTCTGTGAGGCAGGGTCCCCTGGGGGACAAGTTAGCTGGGTCTTTGAGGAAAGAGGTATGTTTCCTCTGCTTGAGAAGGGAGTAAGAACTGGGGTTTCTGGGGATCTGGCTTCCTCTGGGCCAGGGGAAGGTAAGTGGCCTTTGGATTCCAAAGACTGGGCCAGAGGCTCGGTCTACACTGCGGCTCCAAAAGGCCTGCTGCCCTTGGCCTCGCGTTCATCGAGACCCCAAATCAGTCTTCAGACATTAGGTCCTGATGAGATTACAGTTGAGTCTGCACAGTAAAAGTTCTTGTTACGTGGGAACATTCTTAAAGTACCACTGTTTTGACTCTGTTTTGCTATATTTTCTTCTTCCTTCCTTCCTCTCTCTCTCTCTCTCTCTTTCTTTCTTTCTTACTTTCTTTCTTTCTTTCCTTCTTGTGCTAAAAGCTTAAAGATAAGTTTCCCAGGCCTCTCTGGACTTCTAAGAGTCCCTGTGGAGGGGATGAGCTTGGTGAATGTGGGCTCCCTGGGGACAACACACAGGGTGTTATGTCCAAGAGAGACAGGGAGGACAGGTGTGCTGGGCTCATCATGCTCAGAGCCTTAGGGCCGAGAGTCCCACCTGGAGAGGGATGGGTGCCAGGGCTCTGGTGGACTTGCCAAAGACTTCAGCCACATGTTTGTCATGAGGCAGGACTGTGAAGGCCTTGAGCTGCGAGTCCAGGGAGGAGTGGGAGCAGAAGTGAGCCTATCCTCTGTCATTTACTTCAAAGTACTAAGGACCCTGCAAGGAACAAGGGTGTGTAAACTAGGTTTAGTGTGCCCCTCACAGTGGCTAATCTTGGAGGGAATCAGAAATCTGCACTCTATACCTGTGTAAAGTGCTGAAGGATCCTTAGGCAGCATCCACACTCCAGGAGTGGCAACCAAAGAACTTCTGGGATGCTCAGAGGGGGTGCTGGAGGGATGAGAAAGGGCACTAGGGAGACAAGGATTAGCTGGGAATATTATCCTGACATTTCTACTCTTAACAGAAGAGATATGAGAACCTGGAGGGCCCAGAGTCCCAATGTCCTTCAGAATGATATTCAAAGGCCTTGGATTCCCTTAGATCCTATGTTTTGCATTTTGCAAAACAAAACAAAACAAAACACAATACAACAGAACAAAATAAAACATAAAAACCCTCATCCAGTTGTTGCATCCACTGCCAGTAAAGCTCTCTGCTCTGAGCTACTGTGGAGACTTCTTGGAGATTGTAAGTACAATGGTCTTTTTGTTTGTTAGTTTGTTCTTTTTTTGTTCTCTTTTTTTCTTTTGGTTTGTTTAGATTTTTATTTGTTTGTTTGTTGTGTTTTTGATACAGGGTCTCCCAAGATAGCCCAGGCTATCCTGGAATATGAAATATAGTCAAAGCTGGCCTTGAACTCATGATCCTCCTGCTTTAGCTTCCTGCATGCTGGGATCATAACCACGTGCCATCCCACCCAGCCCATGATGGTCTTCTTGGACTGCTTGCTAATAAGTGTTTATATGTTGGGCAAAATTTCTTCCTTTATCCAAAATTCTTGGGATTATAAAGAGGCCACTGAGTTGACAGGACCATTACCATCCTAGGTAGTCCCTCCCGCTTTGAGAAACTACATACTGGAAGAATCTTTTAACTGTCTGATTTTAACTGCCTGACTGCCTGATTAATTATTAATTCTTAATCATTGACTGATTGCCTGTTAACCACCTATTCTGCCTCTGTTCCCACCCCCCACTTGCACAATCTATAGAACTAGTGCACGAGTGATTGTCTGCTTTTTTGTTTTTGTTTTCATGCCAACCACTTATACAAATCATACCAGGAACTTAGAGATTGTATACAAATCATACAATTTGTAGATTGTAAGTTTGCCAAAATTTGCCTTTATAAGCCCCCAGCAATAGTTCCTCGGGGCCACAGGTGTTGGAGAGACAGTAGTCCTCCGTGGCCGCTGACTCAATAAAGATTCTGTTTAATTGGCTTTTTGCTCCTTGTGGTGTGTTTTTGATCTTGGATTACATCTGTGCACACCTGTTATCCCAGCACTTGGGAGCCTAAGGCAGGAGGATCGTGAGCTCAAGGCCAGTCTGGGCTTCTTAGTGAGTCTGGGCCAGCCTAGGATACGTAGTGAAACCTTGTCTCAGAAAAAGGAAAAAAATAAAAATAAAAAAAAGGGACCTCACTCTGTAGGTCACTTTACCAGTGACATCATGGGCAGAATAATAGAGCTCTATCCTCAGGCTGCTGGGCTGGCTCAGTTATTCCAGTATTCCTGAGTGGTTTGGAGGAAGATAGGAATTAGAACACTTGAGACTGCAGATCCAAGCAGCACCTATGCAAAGGGCTGACCCAGATTTTGACTCAGAAAAATAATGAGACTCAACTATTCCTCCAGCCTGAGTGTGGCGTAGCAAGTCCAAATACCCTCACTATCTCTTGATCATGAAAGCAGCACATTATAATTCGTGAGAAGTCTTATTGTCAAGTGATTTTAAAAAAACAGTAATAAGAAAATACTAGGTGATTTTTGTAAAGAATAAAATAATGTAGATCTCCTTCATGATAGTAAAAAACACATTATTTGACTACAGTTCCCCATGTTCACTTTAAGTGATTCTTGATCTGGAATTACTGACTTGGATCAACATAGAAATAAGAAATAATAAGCTCAAACAAAAATTTAAATATTTAGGGAAAAGGAGTACAGGAGGAGGAAGAGAAATCTCAGTTCTAGTGGAGATCTAACTGAAATGGTAACTAGTCAAAATTGAAAGGCTGGGTGCACCATTCCAACTGGGAGATAGCAGAGAAGACTGTCAACAGATCATACTGAAAGTGGAGGAAGAAAAGCCCTTTTCTTAATTTTTAATTTTTCTTTTTAATGGTTTCTTTTCTTTATAAATGTTAGTGGAGTACAGAGTTATAAGTCATTTGCTATATCCATTATGCAACTAATAAATCAATTTTGCTTACAAATTCAATATCTTACATATTTTATAGAACACTATAAACAGAAAAGGAGTAGAAATGTTAATATGTAGTGAAAATCATATGTAATCATGTTATATTCTTATTTTTTTCTTCCCTTTTTTCATGTATTCATATAGCTGCCTCCTGTATTTTGAGATTTTCCTCTCCCTCTTTAGCCCTCTACATTGCTTCCCTTCTTTCCTCCTTCCTCAACCTCTGCTCCCATCTACTAATCCCCTTCCCTTTCCTTTCTGATCTGCTTGTATTTTCCATCCTTAGATAGTTGATTATTTTTATATATCTAAATATGTATAATTTTTTTCTTCCTTTAAGTTTCATTTAGCACCCACACATGAGTAAGAGAATATTGTATTTCTCTTTTGGAGACTGGGTTTGTTTGCCTAAGATGATGTTTCCAGTTCCATCCATTTTGCTGCAGATGACATAATTTCATTCTTTATTCCTAAGTAGTATCTCATTGTGTACATATACCACAAATTTTCAATCTCTGTTGATGGACATCTTGGTTGATTTCATACCCTTGTGATTTTGAAGAGTGTGGCATTAAACATGGAATTGTCAGTGTTTCAGTGGTGTGATGACTTACCTTCCTTTGGATATATTCCCAGGAGTGGTATAGTTGGATTGTATGGTAATTCTATTCTTAGTTTTCTAAGGTGCCTTCATATTGATTTCCAAAGTGGCTGAAATAATTTATAGCCCCACAAGTGGTGTAAAAGTGTTCCTTTTTCTCCTCATCCTCACCAGCATTTGCTATTACTTATTTTGTTAATCTTGGCCATTCTTAGAGGAGCGAGATGGAACTGCAATGTTGTTTTGATTTGAATTTCCAAATGGCTAGGGATATTCAGCATTTTTTTCAAGTGTTTATTGGCCAGTCATACTTCTTCATTTGAGAATTATCTGTTTAATTCCATTGACCATTTGTTTATTGGATTATTTGTTGTCTTGGTGTTTGATTTCTTAAGTTCTTTGCATGTTCTAGAAATTAGTCCTCTGTCAGACGTGCAGAATGCAAAGATTTTCTCCCATTTTGTGGGCTCTCCCTTTACTCTGATAATTGTTTCTCTCGCTGTAGGGAACCTTTTGTTTTATGTAATCTCATTTGTTGATTCTTGGTGCAGTTTTCTGGGCAATTGGAATCTTGTTAAAGAAACAGTTGCCATGGCTATGTATTGGAGCAAATTCCCTAACTTTTCTTCTAGTAGTCTTAAGGTTTCTGTTTTTATGCTGAGATCTCTTATCCATTTCAAGGTGACTCTTGTACAGATTGAGAGATACAGGTGTACTTTCATTCTTTTGCATGTGGATATTCAATTTTCCCAGCAACATTTGTTGAAAAGTCTCTTTTTTCTCCATTGAACCTCCTTAGCTTTTTCATCAAAGATCAGGCAACTGTAGTTGCGTGGGTGTATCTCTGGGTCTTCAATTCTCTTTCATTTAGCTTCATGCCTACTTTTGTGCCAGTACCAAGCTGTTTTTGCCACTATGGCCCTGTAGCATAGTTTGAAGTCAGGTATTGTGGTACCTCCTGCACTATTTTTGCTGCTTAGGATTGTTTTGGCTATATGCAGTCTTTTGTGTTTCCATATGAACTTTAAGTTTTTTTCTATTTCTGCAAAGTATGTCATTATAATTTTGATGGGGATTACACTAAATCTGTAAATAACTTTTGGTAGTATAGCCATTTTCATAATGATCCATGAACAAGGGAGGTCTTTTCATATTCTTGTATGTTTTGCTATTTCTTTAATGTTTTAAAGTTTGCCTTGAAGATGTCTTTAGGATCCTTGGATAGATTGATTCCTAAACATTTAATTTTTTGGTGGGCTATTGTGAATAGGATTTTTGTCTTGATTTGATTCTCTTCCTGTTCATTATTGGGATAAATGAAGGCTACTGATTTTTGAGTGTTAATTTTGTGTCCTGCTACTTTGCTGAAGGAACTAATTAGGTCTAAGAGTTTTGTAGTGAAATTTTTAGGGTCTTTTAGGTATAAGATTATGTCATCTGCGAATAAGGATAGCTTGACCTCTTCTTTCCCTATCTGTATCCCTTTAATTTCTTTCTCTTGCCTGATTACTTTGGCTAGGACTTTGATCACAATGTTGAATAAGAGAGGAGAGAGTGGACATCCTTGTCTTGTTCCTGATCTTGGAGGGAATGGTTTCAATTTTTCCCAGTTTAATATGATGTTGGCTATAGGTTTGTCATAGGTGGCCTTTATGATATTGAGATAAGATACTTTGCTACCTAATTTCTTTAGGATTTCTATCATGAAGGGATATAGAACTTTGTCAAAGGCCTTCTCAGCATCAATTGAGATGATCATGTGATTTCTGTCTGCAAGTCTCTTGATATGTTGAATTACATTGGTTGATTTACATATGTTGAACCAGCATTGTATCTGTGAAGTGAAGCCCACCTTATCATGGTATATGATTATTTTTATGTGTTCCTGAATTTAGTTGGCCAGAATTTTATGAAGCATTTTTGCATTAATGTTCATCATGGAAATTGGCCTATAGTTCTCTTTCTTTTTAGAGTCCTTATCTGGTTTTGGTATTAGGGTGATGCTAGCTTCATAGAATGAATTTGGAAGTATACTTTCCTTTTCTATTTTATGAAATAATTTAAGGATAAAGGTATCAGTTCTTTAAAGGCTTGATAGAATTCAACTGTGAACTCATCAGGACCTGGGTTTTTCTTTATTGGGACTTCTATTTTATTTTTTTATTGCTGCTATCTCAGGGATTGAAATGGATCTATTTAATTTGCTTATGTTCCCAGGGTTTAGTTTTGGTAAGTTGTATATGTTAAGGCATTTATCTGTTTCTTCTGCATTTACATTTTTGGGGGAGTACAATTTCTCAATGTAATCTCAGGTGATCTTCTGAATTTCATCAGTATCTGTTATGTCCCCCTTGTGATTTTTTTTTTTTCACTTTTTGAGACAGTGTCTTGATAAGTTACACAGACTTACTCTGGTCTCAAACTTGCAGTCCTCCTGCCTCCGCCTCCCGAGCCGCTGGGATTACACGCGTACACCACCATGCCTGGCTCCCCTTGTAATTTATGATTTTTAAAAATTTGGGCCCTTCCTTTCTTTCTTTTGGTAAATATGGCTAAGGGAGTATCAATTCTGTTGATCTTTTCAAAGAATCGGCTCTTGGTTTCATTAATTTTTGTATTGTCTTTTTTGTCTCTATTTTGTTAATTTCTGCCTTGATCTTAATAATGTCTTTCTGTGAACTCCCTTTTGGGTTTGGCTTCTTGTTGACTTTTTAGTGCTTCAAAGTGTGTCATGAAATTATTTAATTGGGTCTTCCCTAACTTATTGAGGAAGACATTCATGGCTATGAACTTCCCACATAGAATTGCCTTTGCTATATTTCATATATTTTGGTAGGATGTGCTTTCATCTTCATTTAATTGCAGGAACTTTTAAATTTCCTTTCTAATTTATTCAATGACCCATTGAGCATTCAGAAGTATGTTATTTTGTCTCCATTTGTTTGCAACATTTCTGAAGTTTTTCTTGCTTTTGAGTTCCATCGTGAGCTGATAAGGTCCTGGGGATGATTTCAATTTTTTAAAAATTTGTTGAACTCATTTTTGTAAACTAAATGTGGTCTGTATTATAAAAAGTTCCATGTGGTGCTGAGAAGACTGTGTATTCCACACCTGGTGGATGAAATATTCTATAGATATCTGTTAGGTCCAATTGGTCTATGGTGCTTTTTAAGTCTATTCTTTCTCTGCTAATTTTTTGCTTTGATGACCTTTCTTTTGAAGAGAGTGGAGTATTGAAATCTCCCCTAATTATTGTGTCTGGACCACTGTGTTCCTTTAGCACCAATAAAATTTGTTTTATGAAGTTAGGAGCTTCTATATTTGGTGAGTAACTACTAAGTAACTTTATACCTTCCTGGTTGACCATTCCTTTTACTAATATGTAGTGACCATCTTTGGCTCTTCTGATTAGTTTTGGATTGAAGTCTAAATTGTCAGAAATTAGTATAGCAAGTCTGATTTTTTTAATTTCCACATGCTTAGTATATTCTTTTCTAGCCTTTAATTTTCAGACTTCTATAGTCTTTGTGGATACGTTTCTTGAATCCTATATATTTTTTCTATTTTTTAATCCAGTTGGCCAATCTTCACCTTTTGAATAGTGAGTTAAACCATTTATATTTAGAATAACTATTGAGAGGACCTTATTATTCTGCATCATTTTGATGCTTGTTTCTTTTCTTTGGTTCATAGTTAGCTTGTTGTGTCCACAAATTCCCCTCAGGTCTTTTATTCATTCTTTGGTCTTGCATTTGGGCTTATCTTTCTTTCTCCATATGTGAAATATCTTTAAGAATCTTCTGCAATCCTGGCTTGGTGGTCACAAATCACTTGAACTTGTCAATTTCATGGAATGTCTTGAACTCTTCATCTATTTAAAAGATATTTTTGCTTGGTAAAGGTAATCTTGGTTGGCAGTTATTCTTTTTCAGGACTTGAATAATGTCTGACCATGCTTTCCTTGCTTTTAGAGTTGTTCTTGAGAAGTCAGCTGTTATTTGGATGGGCTTGCCTTTGTAAGTGAGTTAATGTTTCTCTACGGCAGCTTTAAAATAGCTTCTTTGCTCTCTAGACTTAGTGTACCAATTATAATGTGTTGTGGAGATTTACTATTCTGATCTATTCTATTTGGAGTTCTAGATGCTTCTGTGGTTTGGGTATATATTTCTTCCCTTAGATTGAGGAAGTTTACAGCTATTATTCCTTGAAAAGATTTCCTATGCCTCTAGTGTTAGATTCAGCTCCTTTGTAAACTCCCTATATTCATAGGTTGTGTCTCTTCATTTTATCAAAGACTTCTTTAAAATATTGATAATAATGCTTCATCCTTTTTTCCTTTTGGCATCTGAATAGATAATATCTTCAAATTTTTCTTTAGTATCAGAAATCCTGTTTTCAGCTTCATCCAATCTGGATACTGAAGATTCTACTGTTATTTTAAGCTGATTTACTGTGTTTTGTAATTCCAGAATTTGTTTCATTCGTCTTCAGGATCTTGATTTCTTTGAATTTTCCTTCTAAGTTAGTTACTTTGTTTTGTCCAGTGTTTAGATTGCTCTCATCTACCTGGTTGTGGTGTTGTTGAAGCATTTAAACATATTTATAAGTAGACTTCTAAATTATTTGTCTGGCATATCTAAAGTTGGGTTACTTTAAAGTAAACTATTGAAGGGTTTTAGCCAATCAAGGCATCCTGTTCAACCTGTGTTTTTCATGTTTCATGTGGTTTTAGGTTGAACATTTCCTATTGTTTGGTCTGGATACTACTGCCCTATATGCCTGGGGTTTCCCTTGGTATAATGCCCTCTTTTGGGATCTTGGATTCCTATTTAACTCAGAAGGTAGAAAGTTTTCTGCTGCTAAAGTCATAGCTTCATCCAATCTCACCTTTATAATTTTGGTTATTCTTGCTTGAGGACTGATGTTCTTTAAGGATATTCCTCTTCCTTATATATATGGCTATGTGAATTTTCCAGGAGATTCTAGCAAATGCAAGGATGAGAGATGTCCTATTTTTGACTTTGATGAATAAATTTGGGAGATATTAATTGACAAGGGTAACTTACCTAAACAAACTAATGGTTGAAAATTATGATTAATGTGGTTGGTAGAGAAAGGTTTTGAAGTCTACAGAAGTAGAGGGAGAGATAAAGTGGTGTGGGGGAAAGCTAAAAAGAGACCAAAGGAAATAACCAATTCAGCATAGCCATTAAAAGAAAAGTAGATAAAAGACTAATCTGACAATAATTCAACCTGTACTGGTTAATTCAGACTATGTGACAATCACTCGGTTCCTTATGACTCCTGTCTACTCTTCAGATGTTACCAGAGAGCAGGACCAGCCCTTGCTTCCCTCATCCATTGCAGTTCAGTTCTCAGAAAGGGTCTGTGCCCTCCAAATCCCTCTACCTCTTCACGAGGTAATCCAGTTCTGGTCCCACTGATGCACTAACTGTCAGGATTCCTGCCAAGTCCCCAGGTATAGCACCCTCAGTGGCCATTTCCTTTGGCATTGTGTGCTACTAATGCTCATGCACTCATGCTCTCTGGGGTAATTACAACCTATAAAATTAAGCCCTCACTGTGGGCATTTGGATTTTGCTACTCAGCATAGGCAAGGGCAGTTCCCCCAGGCTCCTCTGGGGCCTGCTGCACAGTGCCCTAGCAGAAGACAAGCCTCCTGGGGGTTCCAAGTTGTTGGAATATGCTCACTAGCCCCCAATTTCTCAGGGCTGCTGGCAGCTTTCCTCAGGGATTGTTTAATTAAATGGGTGCAGCCCAGAGCACTCCCTATGCTGCCGGGAGCTTCTCAGGGCTGCAGTACACAGGATTTCTGCCCTCTTTTCAGAGTAGCCTGTGGCTAAGCTTAGGGTTTGTTTAGTTAAACGATATGGCTAAGGCTCCTTAATTGCCCTGGGCTGTTGCAGGGGGTGAAGGGAAGATGGCGCCCCTTTGTGTCACTATGCCCCCTTACTTGGTGGGGCTGCTCCCCCTCGGGCTTGGGCTGCCTGCAGCCCCCATTCAGAGGTCAGACTCGGATACTCTCTGGTCTGCTTTGCCTTTCAGAGGGCTTCCAACTATCTGTACAGGTGCCTGTAGTGTCCCATTGGGACAGGCTCTGCCAGACCTTCACTCTGGTTCCCTGCACTACATCTCACCAAGAGCTCATGTGGGAGCTGCTGGTCTGTGAAATAGCTCCCCACACTTTATGGTGGCATTTTTATTCTGTGTGCATTGCACTCTGTGCTCCAACTCCTCCAAGCAGTTTTTGAGGTTCACGTTCCACACTCAATGTTGCTTGCCCCAGGTGGGCACCTCTGAAGTGTCACCTCTCTGATTCCACTTAATCTCAGTAGTTACATTTTCTGTTTTAGTTTGGTGTTGCAGCACAGTCTGTTTTCTACTAGTTAAAACTGCTCTCCAGCATTTCTCTCTTCTGAGTAGAGACCTTGAGATGGTTCCTAACACTTTTTCTTCCCCAAAGTGTGGCTGCTTTCAGTCTGCCATCTTCACTGGACAGTCTCAAAAAAACCCTTCTCTATACAAGAACTTCTTGTTTTTGTATTTGAGACAGGGTCTTGCTAGGTTGCCCAGGCTGGCCCTGAGCTCCAAAGCTGGAATGATTCTTCTGCCTTGGTCTCCCAAGTAGCTGTGACTACAGGCGTGAATCACTGCACCAGGTTCAGACAAGGAGGTTTAAACAAATGTTGCCTAAGACGATTCCAGGGAACATGGTGCCAAGGAGCTTTTTAAAGGAGCTTGGCTCAACAACAAAACAAAGTAATGCAAAAAAAGAAGAACTCACTCTCTACACATTAGAAAACAAGTCAACATTGAAGAGACTGACTTCCAAAAGCATCTGGAAGACTGGAGATTCTATTCATTTTGCACTTCTCCACTTCTTTTTGCAAACACTCATTGCTTGCTATAATAACCCCTGTTCTCTGTCCTACTAAAGACTGTGTTGTCTGAGCCCTGGGAGGACAGAGAAGCCAGTCAGCACAAACCCCTTCTGTCATGAACAAACAGTGATGGTCCAGAGCTGGGTCTAGATCCCCGATCTTGCTCAGGGTATCTCAGTGCCCAAACTCCATGTCCTAGTTTTCTTTTTATACTATATCAACAGATTGGCTTTATTTTTAGAAAATTAAAAATAATATCCTTCCAGGGATGTTATTCCTGCCTTTCCACTTATAACTAAAACTGGAAGAAAAATTATTCAGAGAAAAAAAATCTTGAGAAAACAAATTAAATCCTAAGAAAGTATCCTTTGAGAATATTAGAAGTTTATTTGAAAACTTAACCAAAGATGAGTAACCCAGCATTACCTTTGAGGCAAGATGAAATTGTCTAAAATCCTACTCTGTCTTCCAATTTGGGGGTCCCCTGATTCTCAATTCCTCCAGGCTCTGTTTCCCCTGTGAGCTGAACTCCCCCTAGCCCTGGGGTCCTATTTCCTTGGTGCTGTCTCCACAGGGGGCCATGTTGACGCCAACAGGAAATTCAACCCTTTCTGCAGTTTTTAAGAACTGTCCCACCCCCAAAACAAACAACAAAAAGCACACCTCCGTGAAAAAAAAACCTCACCAACTACACACCAAGTAGTCATGGAGTCAAGAAGCATTACTGAGGATTTACAGGGGTTTTCCCAACAGAGCTCAGAGTTCTCTCCACTCCCCTTTCCACACTTGCCTTGGCTCCCTTCTGCAGCCCAGTGGACAGGCCATTTGTCCCCCACTGAAGGGAAGAGAAGAACCTGCTTCCGGCTAAGTCTTGGCCTGGGGTAGGCAGGGTTAACCTTGAAGCCCACACATTTATCATAGTGTGCTTCCAAACACAGTATTTCAGCCTTTACGTTGGGGTCTTTTAACACCTCCCCCGCCAGCACAGCTTCTCAGAGGTCAGTACTTCACCCCAGGGATCTGGGGTTAAATTCAAGTAGCCGTGTATGCTCTCTAAAGTGTTTTATCTTAAAATGGACTTTGGTCATGCATTTTATCCTACAACTTTGCTCTATACTACCTTTCTCTAAACTGTGGGAGTAAAACTCATGCCCTAGAAAGATGCATTATGTTTATATACTGTGGCTTGAATTCCCCCTCCCCACTCCCACACACTGAGAAAAGCCATTGGGATTTTTAGCCCTAATTTAGAGAAGCAAGATCCTGGGAGTGTGGGGGGTGGGTGGGGAGGACTCCCCAAAGGCTGTAAAAGGGAATTGAAAATTGCTATTATTATTCCAGAAATCTGGAAGGAATTTTTGATTTATTTAAGGCTTTATAGGCTCACAATCTTGTTTAGGGAATGACAACAACACTGGTTGTCTCCTAGGAAAATTGATGGTTTATTTCTGTAATAAATATAATTTCCCAGGCAAAATCATTCCACAAAGGGGACTGGGGATGTAAGGGGTCTTGATGTTGAGAAATCTGAAGAAAATTGTTACAAATTTTAAAATAAACTGAAGCACTGATTTCAATATGAATGCAAGTAAAATGTTTTAAATCCTTTAACCAGATTTGGACTGATCTCAAATGTTAATGAATGTACTCTTCACAATAGCAAGGATATCAAACCAACCAAAGTGCCCATCAACAGAAGAATGGATAAAAAGATTATGGAAAAACACACCATGGAATACTACTCAGCAATAAAAAACAAAATAATGTCATTTACAGCAAAATGGATGGAACTAGAGAATATCATCTTAAGGTAACAAGCACGCAAAGAGAAACAGAGTATATTCTCACTCATATGTGGGAACTGAGTCTTACTTAAAGGAAGAAAAAATCCTACACATAAGTTGATATATAAAAATGTACAGTTAAACTTAGCAAAGAAGGGACAATATAAAGAGTAGAAAGGACAAGGGAGGGAACTAGCAAAGGGAAGCAAAGATTGCAGAAGGTGGTGTGGGGAAGAGATTCAATGTAGAGGGATAAAGAGGGAGAGGATGATCTCAATGTAAATGGTGCAACTTCATGAATATACAGGAAATTTGTAATTTGATAAAAGTGTAAGCAAAATTGATGTAATAGTTGCATAGTGGAAAAAGCAAATGCTGTATTACTCTTCACCCCACCAACATTTATCAATAAAGGGAAAAAAAATGTTAATGAACAATTTACAGTGGTTTAAAACACACATTCCATCATTCCACTCACAGGCAGTTTGCATAGCTTCCTATAGCAAAACTGAGACAAAAGCAGAGTTGTGGGTTTTTTCCCCTTGTCTGGCAAAAATCTCAAGGTAACTGCTTTAGGCTTCTGCTTCACTTTGCTGGTGGAAACGGGAGGCTGGCCCTCACAACACCTCCCAGAGTATTACTAAGATGAGATCATTTTGTACTTTTATCTATTTCTGTTTGCTTTAATGTCTGATAGAAATGATATGATTATTTAGTCTTTACACTGTATTTCCTTGGAATTAGTGAGCCTCTGTTCATCTCAGCTAAGAGAGTAGGCTCAACATCAGTCCCTAACAAGTGTTTCCTGAGAGTCTTCTGTATGTTAGGCATTGTGCCGAGTGCTGGGGAAGTAGCAACACAAAAGGAAGACACGGCCTCTGCTCTCCAGCAGAGTGAAACAGAGTTGAGGATTCATGTCTTTTACAATAATTAAATCATATTCCTCTGCTTCCTGTGCATTGTCAGTGGGAGGGAGATCACCCATAAGGGGACTGAAAAACTGATCCTTGGGAAGGCAAGACAATCTTGGATGGTACAATGGCTTGGGACCTCATAAAGCTCAACCCTACCTGACAAAATCTTATTCTTTAGTATTTCATTTCTTCATTTGTGTCTTCTCAGTGGATGACAATGAAAGAAAAGGGTAAGAATCACTTTCAGCTCTAAAATTCCATGAAGTTGATCTCAATTTTCTCTAGCATATCATTCCTCTGCTCAAAAACACTTCATTAACTTCTGCTGTTACCTAAATTGCATTAATGCTCTATGTTGATATTTTCTTCCTAACCCAGATTTCTCATTTTCTCCCTCATTCCTTCTCTCCACAAATCCTACAATCCAGGTAAAACAGACTACATACTGGCCTCCAAATATACCACAGAGTTGTTCACCCTAACTTCCCGTTATGTCTTCCTGGGCCCCGAACATCTTCTCTCCCCTCCTCTTTTTGCCTCTGGGCTATCTTACATGGTTTCTCTATCACAAGCCTTTTTTTTTTTCCTCTCTCCCTTATTAGTAAATGATGGTGGGGTACAGAGTAATACAGCATTGGCTTTTTCCATTATGCAACCATTACATCACTTTTGGCTATACTTTCAACAACCCACAGGATTTACGGAGCCTTGTGGCTATATGTAGTAAAACTCAAATGCATATTTGGGTTATAGTCCCCTATTTTTTCAATGTACCCATAACTTTCCTCCCCATCCCACCGTCTACAATCTTCGCTTTCCTCTGCTAGTTCCTGCCCTCCTTCTTTCAACTCATTATATTGTCCCTTCTTTGGTAAGTTTAATTGTGCATTTTTTATATATTAACTTCTTTAAGTAAGATTCAGCTCTTTTCTTTAAGTAAGATTCATCTCCCACATATTAATGAGAACATATGGTATTTTCTTTTTGAGCTACCACAAGCCCTTTTTATGCCCTCCTATATGAGTGAGAGGGTACCTTCTCTCTATCATTTTCTTTCAGTACTGGGGCATTGAACTAGGACCCTCTGCATGCTAGGCAAGTGTTCCAACACTGAGCTGCACCCCTAGCTTCTTTTTTATTTTTTATTTCGAGACAAAGTCTCACTCAGTTCCCCAGGCTTCTTCTGGCCTTGAATTTGCAATCCTCCTGCCTCAGCCTCCGAGTTGCTGGGATTATAGGTCTGTACCACAGCACCTGGCTATGGTGCCTTCTCTCCACAGTGCATTTTCTCCTTGTATCATTATGCCAATTACTTGCCTGGTAACATATTCAAGTTGTTTTCTGGTTTTTAAATATCTTCTACTCCTTGGAAAACTACTTGATTTTGTTAATTTTAGCACATCCTGTCATGATGCTTTGTCACTTTGGCATATAACGGATGCCCTTATTAACTGTGTATGGAATTAAATAAACAAAAATCCTCAACTCTGTTAAAAACATGATAATATATACCAAATAGTATAAGTTGATTGAAGAAAAACTAATATACAAACATGATCCATTAGAGAAATGAATAGTAATTAATGTAATTATTGTAATTATTATGATTAAAATTGTGAAGAAGGTAAAATAAATTTAGTAACATTATTAGAATAATTGATATTATACTAAAAACAATAAATATATATCAGTTTTGAAAAGCTACACTATGACTTTAAAAAGTCATGTTCTTCTTTTATGGTATAATAACTTTTTAAATTACCAGTCAATTATTAATTCCAATAATTGTCATCTAATAAATGCCAGTATTTCTTGGAACTAGGGGAATCTTAGCAAGTTAATTAGAACTTCCGTAAGTCTGAAGAAAATCCATTTTCAGGAAGGTGAGCCTCCCTGCCCTGCATCCACACAGGTGGAAAATATCTTAAAGCTAATGACAGAAATTATAAAACATCTATTATAAACAAAAATTGTGATTTCACATTAATTCTTTGACTACCAATTTCAAATGAAAATATATGACAATAAGTATTTTATTTCTAGGAACTCCTTATTGAAATGAACAAAACAAGAACATGATTAGCAAAATAATTGGAATGGATAGTATGAGTTTGTAAAACCTTTTTCCACCACTTTTTTTAGATCTCTGTCAAATTCATATACACTTTTTGACATGGGTCCTGATGGTAGTCAAAAGGTTAAGATGGCAATACTCCCCAAAATGATTCAATGTGACCCTTGTCAAAATCTCAGCTGGATTTTTTTTTCAGAAATTGGCAGGTTTATCCATAAAATTCATATGGAACTACAGGGGACCCAGAATAAGCAAAATGATCTTGAAAAAGAAGAACAAAGCTGGAGCCCTCAAGCTTCCTGGTTTCCAAACTTACTAAAAGCTACATTAATCAAATATTGTAATGCCATTAAGATGGATGTACAGATCAGTGCTGGGCTGGGAATTAGCTCAGTTGGTAGAGCGCTGCGCTGCAGTCTCTGAGGTCCTGAGTTCAATTCCCAGCACCGCAAAAATGGGAGAAGGGCCTGGCAATCCACTCCCAAGGCAATCCCAAAGCACTCAGCCATTGAAAACCCTATGAGGGTCGCTATGAGTCGGATACCGACTCAACGGCACCTAACAACAACAGACCAGTGGAGTAAAAATGAGAGTCCAAAAACAAACTCTTACATTTATAGTCAGTTGATTTTTAACAAGACTGTCAAGACCACCCAATGAGGAAAGAAGAGTCTTTTCAACAAAAAATATTGGAATATGCAAAAGACTGAGGTTGCACCCTTACCTCACACAATACAGAAAAATTTAAGAACTAAAGCTATAAAACTCTTAGAAGAAAACATGAGCAAATCTTTCTGACCTTGGATTTGTCAGTGGGTCTTTAGATATGACACTAAAAGCATAAGAAATAACAGAAAAAACAGACAAATTGCACTTGATCAAAATTAAAAACTTTTCTGTTGCAGAAGACACTATCCAGAGAGTTAAATGATAACCCACAAAACGGAATAAAATACTTGCAAGTCATATATCTGATAATTGATTTATATCCCAAATATATAAAGAACCCTTAAAATTCAACAATAAAAACAAAAATCACTTAATTATAAAATGGGCAAGGGATGTGAATGGACATTTCTCTAAGGTAGATATACAAATGGCCATTGAACTCATGAAAAGGTGCTCAAGATCATTGGTCACTGGCAACATGCCAATAAAATTATATGAATTTAATAGTGGCCTCAAAAAGCTAGCTCTATATTCTAACCTCTGGAACCTGTGAATATGACCTTATTGGGGAGGGGGAAGGCCTTTCTGGTTGTTAAGTTAGGGATCTTAAGATAGGATCATACTAAATTACCTGGTGGACCCTAAATGCAATGAATGACAATTATCCTTTTTCAAAGCAGAAGAAAAGAGAGAGGGAGACAGAAAAGAGGTCATGGGAAGACAGAGGCAGAGATGGAGTGATATGGGCATGAGTTAAGGAACACATGGAGCCACCAGAAACAGGGAGGTTCTCCCAGGGGCCTTTGGAGAGAGCACAGTCCTGCTGATACCCTGATTTTGACCTCTGGCCTCTAGAACTATGAGAGAATCAATTTCTACCTTTTAATATCCTGTATTTGGTGTAGTTTGTTATGGCAGCTACTGAAAATTTATATACTGTATATTCCAACAATCCCACTGCCAGGTATATATCCAAAAGAATTGAAAAATGTCCATACAACAACATGTACATGAATATTCATAACAGCATTATTCATAAAATTCTCAAAGTGGAAACGACTTGAATGTCCATTAACTGATAAATGGATAAACAAAGTGTGGTTTATCCATAGAATGGAGTAGTATTTAGATTTAAAAAGGGATAAAATATTGATTCATGCTACAAGTTGGATGAGCATGGAAAACATTATGCTATGTAAAAGGAGTAAGTCACAAAAGACTTCCTATTTATGATTTCATTTATGTGCGATGTCCAGAATAGGCATAGGAGCAAGAAATAGATAAGTAATTATTAGGTGAGGTGAGGGACTGGGGTATGTGAGGGAGTAGGGTATAGGGAATGATTGATAATGAGTATGGGGTTTCTTTTGGGGTAATAAATATGTTCAGAACTTAAATTGTAGAAATGCTTGTATAAATCTGTGAGTCTATTGAAATAATTGAATTGTGTGTAGACTGTAAATAGATGAATTCACTGTATGTGAATTATATTTCCCTGAAGCTGTGAAAAAAGTGAATAAAAAAGAGTAAGCAATAAAATCCTATTTTAGCATTTGGTATGTATTTAGCTTTATGAACAGTGATTAATTATGAATAATAATTATTTTAGATCTTTCCAACCGTAACATGACAGCTAACTTCAACAAGGAAAACTGTCTCCAAAGGGAACTGCTAGCTTTGGCCTTGACACTATGTTCTCAGACAGATACCCATTGAGGTCGGTGGGGAAAGTTCTGACCATAGGTTTAAATGCTAGCCCACCTAAGAGGAAATACTTAGCCCCTGTGTCCTCTCCTCATCTCTTCTCTCTCTACCCAGTTTAGTGTGTCAGCACTCACAGAAACTGCATTCTCCCCATCCACAGGGGACAGCCTAAGAGAATCTTCATTTCACTTCCTGACAGCTTTACCATTTGGCCCCTGCTTCCTGTGATTCTCCTCAGTCTGAACAGTGTAGCACAACAATCAGAACTCTTTCTTAAAATGATCTGCTCTAAGACACAGCTTCTAAGAATGCACTACATCTAAAAGTAGAGAGTCTTCAGTGGCTGGGGACAGGGCCACGGAGAGAATGTCCCATGCAAAGCAGGGTCTCAGAAGGCCCACGAGAAGAGTGCTCACCTCCATGCCAACGCAGCCTAGAGGCTGGTTTGGTGCAGATCTAAGGCCTAGTGTGGGGCAGTTATGAAATGTCCTGCCCAGTGTGACTTTAGGGGATCACATGAGGTCACTGAAGCTGGAGAACTGATAGATAGGCTCAGGTACATTTTCACGTAAGTTATCACCTGTGGGACCCTGAAGTCATGCAGAGTCCACCTGGTCAACATCCAAGTCAAGAAAGGCAACCAGAAACACTGGGCCTTGATGGGACACCCTGGTAAACGGTTGGCATTGTAGGCATGGGCTACTTCACAGCCCTGCCTATTATCTGTCTCTGGAGCCTGTTTAGTGACCCTCACCCCTGTCTCTCAGATCTCAGCAAACTCTGTCTGGCCAGAATGATTGGCTTAGCCATGAGCAGCTGACCCACACGGGTTAAAGGGAAGCCTGCCTCGAACCTCCTAGGAAAAGGACAACCTTTTCCCTGGTGTAAGAACCAGAGTGGTTTGCAGGAAGACAGCCCAAGAGTCAAATTCTGTTTCCATCACTCAGTGGCTCCGAGTGATTGAACAAATTATTTAAGCTTTTGAAATTTCTGTTTCCTCGCCCATACAGGAGTAATAATATAACCTCTGCTGCAGTATTATAAAGACTAAATTAGGCCCCTCTGAATCACTCGGCAGGGACACCGATTTGGAAAGGGTGCTGAGAGGAGCCTTTGGCAGAGTGAAAGTAACTTGTCCAAGGACACTGATGCCACTTTACAATTTTTCATCATGGAACTACCTTTCTGATCCAGCACTTGCTCTTTAGGTGAATGAACAATATAAATGCAAAACATTCATGTTGTTTCATTATTATGATTAATTGTCCCCCTTACAAAGTACCTACCAGAATCTGTTTGTGCTCCTTTTCTATTTGATAGCCTCCAAAATGTACTATGCCGGGTCGGGCCTGGATGACCTTATTGTTCAGAAGGTTGACATAAACCTCTGCAAAGCAAGGTAGATAAATGCATTGTGAGACTTCAAAGGGAATGTAAAAGAAGAGGCTAGTAATGTATTCTCTTTAATTTAGGACATTTTAAGGACAGGAAGCTTCCAGACACTGGATTCACTTGTCAACAAGATTAATTATCTGTTCCAGACCAACTGGACTGCTTCTCCCTCTCTACTTATAAGCATCACTTGGGAGGTAATCCCATCATAAGACAAATAGATACCACATTTATTATGTACTAAAATAATTTGTTCATCATACACGTGGTATGTTTTTCTAATAAAACACCATCTTCTAAAGATTACATGCTCTAACACTGAGATTACTTACTGTATGATAAATACCTAGTTCAAAGTATCCAAACACCAACTGTTTAATTTTATTACCGTGTATTCACCTTTTTAATATTTACCTATTATTATCATCATCCTCTGGAAAGCATTACAATGTGATATAGAGTCATCTTAAAGCTCTGAGTGTAGCTGGGTGTGGTGGCGCACGACTGTAATCCCAGTGGCTTGGGAGGCGGAGCCAGGAGGATCGCAAGTTCGAGACCAGAGGAAGTCTGAGTAACTTAGCGAGACCCTGTCTCAGAAAGTAAAGAAAAAAATAAAAGGGCTGGGGGTGCAGCTCAGTGGTCCAGCACTTGCAAAGCATGCAGGCGTGACGCCCTGGGATCAACCCCCAGTACCACACACACACACAAAAAAAGCTCTGAGTGTCACCTTGAATATTAAAGTCTTGAACTGCTTTTGTTCTAGTTTGAATGCCTTTAAGAAATTTTTTAAGAACAAAGTTAACTCATAAAAGTGTGAAGATCTATAAAACTTTTCTCTGTTCTTTATTTGAGCAGGAGATGTGTGGAAAGTCACCACTGGCCCCACTGCATTCTCATTTCCATGCCGTCTGCATTTTGTGCCAGGCAGGGATTTGCATACATTTGTATACGGTCCTAACTCCAAACTAATGAGCTCTTATTTCCACTGTGCAGAGGAGGCAGCTGAGACTCAGCAAAGCTAAGCAGCTGCCCCTGGCTGGGAGTCAGAAATCAAGCCCAGGTTTGCTTCATTCTAACACTACACTGCCTCAGGGTCTGATTTCCTACAAGTGACCCTTTGACTTTAGCCACATCAAATCCCATGAGGCACAGACACCCAGCATCCCATTCCTTTCCCCCTTGCGGTTCGGGGCTACATCTGCAGTGGGTGTAAAACGCCAGGTGGTGTTTCCTTCTCGTGGGTCAGAGGCTCTGGTGAATTCCATAGGTTATAATTTGGTCATTTTTTAATGCTGAAATGACCATTATTCAGCAATTTTTTAATGTTTAAAGATTTTTGTTTTTGAGTCACAAAATATATGTAAAACTAGCATTTTTCTGCTAATGCCTAGAAAATGGGCAAGTATACCAACTTGCACTTGATATGTTTTAAAGTGACAAAAGAGTCACACCAAAATATTACATTTATAACATCCAAGATGTGGCTTCAAGGATTAGTGTGGGGCAACTGAGCATGATAGTGAAGGGCAGGACATGGGTCCCCACCAGCTGACCATCAGCTTTCCATTTACCAGGTGTGCCACTGGGGTAACCACAGGACCTCCACATCTCAGCTTCTCCAACAGTAAGATGGAAACAGAACTTACCTCATGAAAGCCAGGTGCTGTGGTGCATGTCTGTAATCCCAGCAATTTGTGGGGGCGGGGGTGGGGTGGGGTGGAGGGAGGAGGGTCATGAGTTCAAGGACAGAGGCAGACTACTTAGTGAGACCCTGACTCAATATAATAATAATAATAAAATGGGGCTGGGAGTCCAGTTCATAGGTAGAGTGCTTATCTAGCATAAGCAAGGTCCTGGGTTAAAAACCCCAGTACTGGAAAAAATAAAATAAAAGGAATACATCTGATCAGTTTGTTGTATGTGGGTGTGTGGGTTAAATGACAATAATGCAGGCAAAATTATTAGTCTCTTCTATAACCACTTTGGAATTCTCCAGGCTGTACAGGGTATAACATGCATGGGAAAAGGCAAGAGACCTGGAATGGGGCAGTGGGTATAGTGGGTATGAATCAGCACAGCATAGGGATGGTGCTGGATGGTTGAACTCAGATGAGGCAGCAAAGGCAGCCCAATGCCAAGTGAAGGGGTTGTGACTTTATTCCGTATGCAAAGGAAATCCTTGAGAATATTTAAACAGGACAGAGATAAGAATTGGCCAGGATTCTAGAAAGCCAACTTAGTGTAGAGTGTAGAGAGAGAGGAGAGAATAATGTAATAGTTCCAGTGACATGTCAAAGGTGAGAAACAGGCAGAGGGACACACAGGAAAGGCATTTGTGGAAGCTGAAGCAATAGAATTTGGTGACTCATTTATGCTGCAAAAAAATTTAAGTGGCTAGATCTAAATAGAACTATTGTTCTTAATATTAAAAACTATTATGAGCCGATAAAATGACATAGATAAATTAGCACCACAAATTCCATTATGACTTCTGGACTCCAGCTCCCCTGGAAAGATGTGACCTGGAAAGCATATCTTTTCCTAATCCCTTACTTGATTCCAGGAGATGATTAGGCACTTCTGCTCTTTTCTTGGGCTCTTCCACTAAGCTTTTCAAAAGGAGGGGTGACACATTACTGAAAGGTTCTTCCGCATTCTTCACTTCTCTGTTGGGGGTTTTCACCGCTGCCATTTTATCATGAAAAATACAGTCTTCCTTCTAGAGCCAAAAGTCATCTCCTGGGGAGAAAACAGAATCATCTGTGAGAAACCCCCTGCATTTTTTCCTGGGTTCTTGACAAATGTCCCCTTGTTGTCACTGTGGGGGGTACTGTGGTTCTGGCTCTCCTTATCTCTTGTCTCTGTTGGCCACTCCATTCCAATACACAGATGGGCCATTAATCTTCCATATCACATGCCAGAGCCTGATATGGTACCATGACTCCAAATGCTACCCTGGTTCTTAAGAGTTTTTCCAAAGATACTCTCCTGAGATGCATCTTGAGAATGTGAAGGGAAAAATAAAGGCTCTCACAGTCAAATAGGTTTGGAAAATGTTGAAGTAAACAGTTAAGTAGGACTTTTCTTTTTGGAATGGCTCCAAATCTGTTTCATAGAGGCATGCAACCATGGATCCTTTCAACATTTGGATTAACTTTGCAGGACACTGATATTTAAATCACCTTCCTGGGACCCCCTGCTAATAGAGGGCAAGGAAGAGGTTGTGAAGCCTACGGTGACCCAGGTGTAGAGGCCCAAGGACATTCCTATGAATTGTGGAGGTCTGTTGATTCCTTTTGTCAGACTTGCTTTCCCTCCACGTGTTCATTTGAAATTCCACTTTTCTTGAAGACCACACTGATCCCAACACCCTTTAACATTCTTTACCAATTACTGCTTTTATTGCCTGTTTGGCATTAAGAACTTGTTGTCTTGCAACAGCACTTTACAGACCCCATATCTCCTTATATCTCCCACAACTGAGACTCTTAACTTGTGGTTTTGTACAGGCTTGGGTAGGGAGGGCTGTTCTGAGAAGGCCTGAAATCGTGAGCAGAAAATCACATGTGCGTGTTTTTGTGCTTTGTGTTTGACTTTTTCTGGAGAAGTTTCTGCTGTCGCCTCCCACCTCACTGTCTTCGCTGAAGGCTGTCCACTCCTCAGGACAGCCTCTACCTCACCTGCTTCATTCCTTTCCTGCCCTTCAACACCTGTCTCAAGACCACACTCCAGCCCTTCTCCTCCCAGTCCCTCAGATTCCCTGCCTGCGCTGCAGGTGGGTACAAGAGCTAAACGGGTTCCCAGCCACCTCCGCCACGGAGCTTGGCCCGCACACCCTTAGTCTCCGCGGTGTCCTCTGCCCGGCAGGCTCTCACCCTGGCCAAACGCCTTCTTCCCCAGCGACCTTTCACTCCACTCGCCGCTGTGGGCAGAGGCCGAGCTCAGACCCACGCACCATCCTCATCCTCATTTAACCCTTCCGGCTCGACCTTCCTCTGACCCTGGCCCAGGCTGACTTTCGGCTGGACACCTGCCCGAGGCTCAGGCTGCCTCGACAGCTCGGCGGCGGGCTCCTGGCCCCGGCCCCAGGTCCCAGGCGGCTCACACCAGAGATAGTTCTTTGGCTGGATTCCGCCCGCATCAGCGTCGGCTCCTCCCGTCGCCATGACGACGCAGACGCGCTATCCGGGTGGGCTGCAGGACGCGACCAAACGTCCCCAGGTTGTGGGGGGAGCCAGGCGGCCGCGGTTCTGAAACCAAAACCTGTGGGGAACTTCTGGGGACTATGAGCAGTCTTTGGGGCTTGAAGAATTATAGATACAGAGACTAATGTGGTGGGAGGGTGATGGATTCACTAGGGGAAGGGAGAAGGTCGGGAGACACAATACACTGAAACCCTTCAAGAGCAGATCATGGAGAAGCGGAGGAAGGACGGGGGCGGGTCCATTCCAAGCCCAGTGGGTAGAGTTTCCTCCAATGAAGATCTAACCTGCAAGCCCTCCTTTTTGTTGTTGTTTGTTTGTTTGTTTGTTTGTTTTTCTTTTCAATTTTCCTCTTGTGATACATTTCGTGTACACGCAAAGGTAGACAGAGTGGTATAATGGACCCCAACACCTTGCTGCAAACTTGATCAGATCACATCAATCTTGTTTCTTTTGTATCTCTCCCTAAAATTGGGATTTAGCTCAGTTGGTAGAGCGCTGCGCTGCAGTCTCTGAGGTCCTGAGTTCAATTCCCAGCACCGCAAAAAATGGGAGAAGGACCTGGCAATCCACTCCCAAGGCAATCCCAAAACAGTCAGCCATTGAAAACCCTATGAGAGTCGCTATGAGTTGGATACCGACTCGACGGCACCTAACAACAACAACTATTTATTTTGAAGAAAATCCCAGACATCATCTAATACATACATATTTCAGAATGTGCCTCCAAAAGTTACAGACTCTTTAAAAAATTCCTTAAAGTTACAATAATTTTGCCGGGTGTCGTGGCTCACTGCTGTGATCCCAGAGCCTCCAGAGGCGGAGGCAGGAGGATTGCAAATTCGAAGCCAGAGGCAGTCTGCATAATTTGGCCAGACCCTGTCTCAAAATAAAATGTTAAAAAAAGAGGGGAATTGGGGGTTAGGGTTGCAGCTCAGTGGTAGAGCCCTTGCAAAGCATGCATGAAACCCTGGGTTCAAACCCAAGTGCTGAAAAAAATTGCAATGATTTTTTTCACATCTTCAAATATCCAGGCCTGTAATCATGTCTCATAAATGTCGTAATTTTTCCTAGCGCTTGCCAGTTCGAATTAGAATTCAAATACAGTAAAATCCATACAACGGGATAGATTGTTGTGTCTTTTAGGGTTTGGGGTTTTTGTTGTTGTTGTTTGGTTGGTTGGTTTTTTGCAGTACTAGGGATTGAACACGCCTGCAGCCGTAGCCCTGTGGCATCCCATCCCGCCAGCTTTCCAAAGCTAAGCAGGGTCGGTCCTGGTTAGTACTTGGATGGGAGACTATCTGGGAACACCAGGTGCTGTAGGCTTGGGAGAGGGACCTGGCAACCCACTCCTAAAAATCAATCAATCAGCCGTTGAAAACCCTGTGAACAGCAGAGAAGCACTGACAGTGTTTCGCCTGTTGTACCCAGGGTCACTATGAGTCAGATACCGACCTGAAGGCACCTAACAACAACAAGTTGCATATTGTAGTATGTGCTCACTGTTGGTTCCACCATCTCTTGAACAGAACCCCACCTTTACTCAGGTTTCTCCAGTTGCCCAGTTCTAGCAGTAGCTTAATGTAAGCCAAGCATGGAATTTCCAGTCCTCTCACTTGCCTTGCCCATGATTGTTTCAGGGCTGGGTATATAACCCACTTCTGGCCATAGAGAGATTAGAGCAAGTTTTCTGGCAGACTTCGGGAGACCTCTGAGGCATGCTTTCTTTCTGCAAAGAAAGACACACATAGACACAGTATCTTTCTATTTCTGGACTTTGTAGTGTCTAGAAATAATTCCTGGAAGTGTGGCAGCCATCAGAGGCCAGGAGGGGCCCTAGCGCTAAGGTGTAAGTGGTGACCAGGACAGGACAGCCGAGAGACATGTTGCAGACCCTGAGGCTGGATGGTATCATTTCACCTCCTCACTTCCAGTTGTTTGGTGCACACATTCCATTATGTCTTCCTTACAACGGAAAACATTTGACACACAATGATTTCTAAACTCTCACTACTCCTGTTGCCACTCAAAGCGTGAGCTGTGGCACAGAAGTTTGTTAGGGATGTGGAATTTCAGGCTATCCCAGACCTACTGATCAGAAACTCCATTTTCATAAGATTCTCCAGGAGATTCAAAGGTGCAGTCAAGTTTGAGAATCACAGAACTGATAGACACCTTACAGCTATGGCTGTTTTGGATTGTCAGTTACTTAACCTGCTTGTGTGCATGTGCCACATTTATTTCACTTAGCATGCATGATGAGCAGGCACCTAGGTGTCCCAGGCTCCATTAAGTGAGTGTGACAACAGCCATAGAAGCCAAAAATGTATTATAAGCTTCAGCAGAACAGGGGGAGCCATTAGTTTCCCTGCTTAAACCTCTCGGGCAGCTTCACATGGTACAGAAAATCAAATTCAAAAACCTTAACATGCTACTGGATGCTGGCCTTGCTCCCCCTCCCGCCCTACTCCACCATGCTCCCCGCCTCCCTTTGGTGGGCTGCATCTGGTAAACTGGCTACAGATCCGCCAATGCTGCTCCATGGAGAAGTGGGGACCTGTCTGCTCCCCCACTCTAGCATCTGAATGGGTCTGAAATAACCAGAAATGGTGAAATTCCTAACCAGCCAAAGGACCCTTTCCTCAGGGAATTTTCCTGGCCTGCTTTCTAAATCAGGTCCTGCCCCGCTATTCTCTCTCCTATTGCCATGTTCTCTCCCTTCATAGCTGTCTTAGTCCATTTGGGCTGCTATAACAAAATGCCGTAAATTGAGTTACTTACAAACAACAGCAATTTATTTCTCATAGTTCTGGAAGCTGGGAAGCCCAAGGCCAAGGCACCAGCACCTTGACATCTGGTGAGGGCTCACCTCCTGGTTCAGGACTATGCTGTCTTGTTATGCCCTCACTTAGTAGAGGCAGGGAGACAGCTCTTTGGGCCTCTTTTATAAAGGCACTAACCCTATCCATGAAGGCTCTGCCCTTATGACCCAATCATAGCCTCAAAGACTCCACTTCTTAACAGCATTCACCTTTGGCCATGGTTTCAACACATGAATTTTGGAGTGTGCACTGAGGCCATAGCTTCTGGGTTTGCGTCTGACATGGGTCTTCTTAGACTATATGGTCAATGAAGGCTGACTGTGACTAGCTCACCACTGCATACTCATCGCCATGAACACTGCCCAGTGCCAAAATATTTGTAGAGATAAGTTCAGAGATTTAATTTCCAATCATATATACATGGGGTGCCAAAAATGTATACACATTTTAAGTATTTTAAAGTTATAATACTCAATATATATGGATTACAAAAGACAAATACAAGTCACATTTGACTTCTGCAATTATGAGGTGCCCGAAGTAGTTACCATTGTAATTCAATTCAACTTCAAAAAGTAATATATAGATAATGTCTTTTAAGATGTGTATACATTTTTGGCATCCCTGCTGTATTTGGAATGTAGATAATATATTCATATGGTTTAAAATTCAGAAAGTGAAATATTTCTCTTTTACCTCTGTCTCTCTTCTTAGCCATCAAGTTCCCCTTCCTGGAGTGTAACTCTGTGTTATAGCTTTTCATCCCTGTGACAAAATACTTCATAGAATCAACTTAAGAAGGAAGAAGGATTTGTTTTGGCTCCTGGTTTCAAAGACTCCAATCCATGTTCTTTGGTTTCATTGATTCTGGGCCTCTAGTGAGGCAGAACATGGGTGGGAGTATGTGGCAGAGGTTGCTCACCTCCAGGCAGAGAGGAAGTAGAGACAGCGAAGATAATTGCCATGTGGGCTTTTTCCTTTCTCCCCTTTTATTCCAAATGGGCCCCTTACCTATGAGATGGTGCTATCCACATTCAGGGTGGGTCTTCCTCCCTTAGCTAATCCTCTCTGGAAAAACCCTCACAAACACACCCAGAGGTACGCCTTACTACTCTCCTAAGTGTTTCTCAGTTCAGTCAGATTGACAATCAAGATTAACCATCACACACTGTTACCAAATTTGTGTTTATCTTTTAGGGATATGGTATACACATACACACATGCACACACACACACAATCTTATTTGTAACACCTTTATCTCTTGTTTTGAAGGCTAAGTAACTTACTCTTCTGACCCTTTTTTCATTTCAAAATATATCTGGGTGATTGTTTCATATCTATACATGAAGCACTTCATTCTTTTTTATGGCTACATAATAGTCACTAATTTATTTTCCCAGTCTCTGTTTGGATATTTAGGCTGTTTCTGATCCTATACTATTATAAACAATGTTGATATTTATACATTTCTACAAAGTTGTGCATATGTCCATTCATATAGATATGAGTCTATCTGTAGGAAAAGTCCCCAGAGTATAAAGTGCTTTGGTCAAAAAGTCTACAAATTTGTAGTGCATGATTTGCTTCCTTATAGCCTCACCAATGAGTATGTTGCAAAACTTTTATAATTTTGCTAATCTGATAGGTTCAAAATAATAATTTTTTGAGACAGGGTCTTGCTATGTATCCCAGGATGGCCTAGAACTTTCTGTGTAGTCTAGGGTAACCTTGAATTCATGATCTTCCTGCCTCAGTTTCCTAAGTGCTGGGATTACAAATGTGTGCCACCACGGCTGGTTTTAAAAATACTATTTCAGTAGTGGTTTTATTTTATTTTTCACATTTCTTAAATGAGTTAAAGTGAGCATAATTTTATATGTTTAGTAGACATTTGTGTTTCTGCTTTGTGACTCCACTGCCTTTACTCATTTTTCCATTGGATTTTTCATCTTTTTCTTAATGAGTTGTTGAATCTCTTTACATATTAGAGATATTAGTTTTTTGTTCTGTGATGTTGTTAGTTGTTCAGTGCTGTCAAGTTGAGTCCAACTCATAGTGACCCTATGTACAACAGAGCAAAACACTCCTCGACATCGTGCCATGCCTGGCACAATGTCAGTGCTTTTCTGCTATTCATTGGGTTTTCAGCAGCTGATAGTTTCGGGAGTGGATTGCCAGGTCCTTCTCCCATTGTTTTGTGATAACTGTTGGAAATTTTTCCCAGCTTGTCATTTGACTGTACTGTAAATGGTGTTTGTCTGCAGAATTAAAACATTGTGTTGTGTTTATTATCCATTGCTCTGTAACAAATGACTTCCAAACTTAGTGACTTGAAACAACTAAAGTCATTTACCCTCTCTCATGCACAATTTCTCTGGGATAGGAATTCAGAAGAGATACAAGGACACAGCAGAGAAGGCTTGTATCTGCTCCCTAGTGTCTGGAGCTTCAGTTAGAAGACCTGAAAACCTGGAGGCAGAACCATTTGAAGGTATCATCTGACCGCTGTGCTAAAGCTGTCAGCGGGGAGCGTAAACAAGCCTTATGGCCAACAATTTAAATGCACTGAATTATTTTCAACCTCATGGCAATATTGAAAGGTGGATATTATTTTCCTCATTACATGGATGAGGAAATTGAGGCTTAGAGAGCCCAAGTAACGTACCCCAGGTCAGGTGGCTAATTGATGATTATGTCAGTATTTGAACCCAGTTTTGTGTGTTGCCAGCATTCTTTCCTTTATGCTAAGTCCCTAACCAGGCAGAAATGTGGGGAACCTCTGGGAAGTTGGGACACCTCACCCCTCCTTGCTCCATCCTGTGAAGATAATGCCTTACCAGCTCTAACAACATTGTCTTTCAGGTATGGTTTTGTTTGCTTTCTTTTATTTGATCACCTTAACTATAATATTTCATATAAATATTCAAAAGGATGCTGACAAAGGGAGGAGGAAAATACACAAAGTACAGGAAAAAATGCTTTCCTGAGAAAGCTGGCCCACATTTGCACAGTGTAAACAGTGAGCCCGGACCATGAAAACCTCATTAAAAAGGCAGTGTTATCCCTTTGCACTTCAGGACTGAATAGGAAATCACTCCCACCCCATTATTTATGGTTCATCAATAATGCATTAGCTAGGCTTCCAGGAAGGCTGACATTCAGGGGAGGACTGGACTCTCTGTGTGGTTTATTCTGTACCCCAAGGGGTAGCATGTTCTTCCCACTTGTGTGGTCAGTTGCTTGCTGAAGACCTTAGACTCAGACACCCATGGACAGTCAGTTTCTCTCTCCTTCCCCAGGGACCTCTGCATTCCTGCACCCCTTGCAACAAATATCACTTCCTCAGGGAAGTGGTGCTCACTGGCAAGTCAGGGCTCTCTCAGCTACAAGTGAAGGAAGAGGATTCAGACAGTGAAAATAATGTGTATGTGTGTGTGGGGGGGTGCCTGGAGGAGGAGGAGAGGGAGAGGGAAAGAGAGAGAGAGAGAGAAAAGGGGGAGGGGAGGGGAGAGTACTACTTCAAGGTTTCAGTTCCTGCTGCATCTCAGTAACTCTGATGCTGGTGTTGGAGTTTTGCCTTGCTCCGTCTCTTGGTTCTTGTCATGCCAAACTAGCTTCATTCTCAGCCAGGATGTTCACACACTGTGGAAAAGACCTCCATCTTCCCATTAGCTTGATAGTCATGGCTATACATACATTTTGTGGGTGTCACTCCTATTGGCCCAGGACAAGTCATGTGCCCATCCCTGAACCAATCACTGTGATTAGCTGGCTGCAGGGTGGTGACTCTCTTTGCTCATGTCTGGGTCCTGTGCTCACTGTTGGGGCTGCTCTTGGTGAAAATTCAACCCAAGCCTAAGGTCTGAAAGTAGGGCAGGGAAGGGTCTCATATCAAAAGGATGAATGGAGCCTGAAAACCTGCACATGTCTGAAAGCTAGACATGAATAAAATTGTTGTTATTCCAATGTATTTGATCTACAAACATGGCAACTGGTAGTGTTATTGGGGAAAGGTAGGAACCACATGTAGACAAATCCAAGTGCAGGTCTGGGAATTTGGTAGCAAAACCTCAATCCTTATATGTGGTGTATAAAAGAATTTATAACCAACACAGATGTTGTAGTAGAGAGTGTAGATTAGATTTATTAAAGATGGTACACTTTTAAGGAATAATTATAAGGAAAACTGAGGTATCTGGTCAAGCTTAGGTAGCTCAGTGAAAGAACTTGGAGAAATACATGTTCCCAGGGGAAGGTAAGAAGCCAGAGAGAATAGAAAGGTTAAGCCAGCTTGTAGAAAGAAAGGTGCCTCAAGCTCAGAAAGGGAAATACCACATGTTCTCACTCATATGTGGGGGCTGAATCAAAATTATAAGAAGGAAAAAATCCTATGCAGAGGTCGGAACATAATAATAATAAAAAAAGCTAAGAATGGTATTATTACAGATGGTCTAGAAAATTCATGTAATAGTTCTGACAATGTAAAAAGAAAGTTCACTACAGAAAAAGTTTCTATCTTAAACAGAACTGGAATCCAAGGGTATATAGTAAAATATTACCATAAAAAGACAAGCAAATGGAAGAGAAGTCTTTGGTGGGGGGGTGGAACAGGGGGAGGAAGCGTACAAGAGGGTAAAGGGGAAATTATATGTATAATGTACAACGAAATGCATATATGGAAATGTCACAATGTCAGAATGAATCACATTAAGGTGTACATTAAAAATTTCCAATTAAAAAAAGGGGTTGGGATTTAGCTCAGTTGGTAGAGCACTGAGCTGCACTCTCTGAGGTCCCGAGTTCAATTCCCAGCACTGCAAAAATGGGAGAAGGACATAGCAACCCACTCCCAAAGCAATCCCGAAAATCTGCCATTGAAAACCCTATGAGGGTCGCTATGAGTCGGACACGACTCGACGGCACCCAACAACAACAACAACAACAACAACAACAACAACAACAATTAATAAAAGAATTAAAAAAAAAAAAAGAAAGAAAGAAAGGTGCCTGGGATAGACAGAGAAGATGGTTGGCCCCAGAGAAGGGAGTGATGTGCATGTGATTGCTGGAAAGAGAAGAGCAGAGAGAAAGGATGAGAGGAAGAAGAGAGGAATATGAGGGGAGTGTACCTGGGGGCATGTTCCCTCTAGTTTTATTCAAACTAGGGCATGCCCAGTGTGATGGCAGCCCTGGGTACTCAGCCTTTGATGTGTAGTGTGATGTGGCCTAGAGTCTTTGCTTTGTAAATGGCTCAATAGCCATTGGGTATGGGACTCATTAGAAAATGTCCTTTCCATTGTCCTCAGAGATGCATATAGCTTCAGTCTTCTCAGTTGAATGGCAGGAATCAATTTCAATCCCCTTTTCCTCCATATTGTCTGCTAATGCCTAAACTACTACGTAACAGTAGGACTCAAGCTGATGCATTAATCCAACAGGCCAGATCTAGTCCTTTAGTATATACTCCCAGAGAAATCACCATAATTTGCGATGTGATCCAGCACACAATCTGCAGTTGCTTATGTCTGCCAATGAGTAGGTTTGTTCAATGTGTGGTGATGCATGTCTCTTAAGTCTTGAGTACAGCCTTAGTCATCTTCCAGAGCCTCTGAGAGGGGTGCAATTATAGCAGCCTGGCTTTGTGCCTAGGGCTGAGGTTCCAAAGGCAATTTCCCCAGGCCTCTGTCATCCTAGCACAACAGCCTGAACAAAGGAGGTACTTAGTAAATATTTATCAAATGAACGCTAGTTCTCTAATGAGTGATTACTGTTGTTGGAAAACAACAACAGCAAATACAAAACAAAACAGAACAAAACAAAAAACCCAAACCCAAACAAAACCATAAAATGTATGTAAGACATGGTTGGAGAAATAATAAATGAAATAAATAAGATCTCCAGCCAATTTGGTGAGTCCTCTCCACAAATGAAGGAAAAAAAAAAAGTAAAAACATTTTATAACTGAGTAATCATTGAGCCAGACTGTACATCCATCAAATGACAATTCTCAGAGTAGAATGCAAAAACAGCCAGGCATGTTGGCACCTGGCTATACTCCCAGCACTCCAAAGGCTGAGGCAGGAGGATCAATGTGAGTTTGAAGCCAGTCTGGTCTACAGAGTGAATTAAATTACAGGCCAGCTTTACAGAGAGACTTTGCTTAAAAACAAAACAAAACAAAACAAAATAAAACAAAACTAAAAACAATTAGAAATCTCACCCTTTGCAAGGACCAGGAAGGTACAGTCCTTTACACAAAATGTGATTATCTTTATCCAAAGGAAAAAGGAAACTTCTCAGTCTTTTGAGACTAATAGGAAGTTACAACCAGAAGCTGAGCCCTGGTTATACTTCCCCAGGGGCAGGGGCCAGGGCACTTTCCTCTTTCATGCTTACTTTTCTTTTTTTGTTTTGTTTTGTTTTGGTTTTTTTGAGCCAGGATCTCCCCATGTGGCCCAGGCAGTCCTGGAACTCGCTAAGTACACCAGGCTGGCCATGAACTCTTGCTGATCCTTCTACCTCAGCCTCCAGAGTAATGGGATTACAGGTGTGCCACCACACCTGGCTAACCTGGCTACTTGCTTACTTTTCAAGAAAGTGGCTACAAGACTCCCAAGAAAGACATCCCTGGGATGCAAAACTGTCAAGAGGCTTATTTAGCTCCTAAAAATTCTTGCATATATCTTAAAGAGACAGAGAGAATATTTCCAAAGGAAATGTGGAAAGAAAAGGGAGAGAAGAGATCTCTTTCCCTTTTGGCACCAGGGAAAATTCTAACTTTTTTATTTTTCGATTCATATATACCCTTCCTGTCTGCCTCAGTGGGGTGACAAGAGAGTCTACTTGAGACTATTGGAGGAAGTCATTGTCAGGTGCCAGCCAGAAGTGTCTGATTTATTGCAACCCTTATAGGATTTTTTGATGGCTGATTGTTTCAGGATTGCTTCAAGAGTGGACTGCCACGTCCTTCTCCCGTTTTTGCGGTGCTGGGGATCGATCCCTGGGCCTCAGAGAGTATGGAGCAGTGTTCTGTCAACTGAGCTAAACCCCAGCCCATTTATCCTATACCAAATACATACTCTTCCATCCTCAGCATAACCTTTAAATTACTGTCAGGGAAACAGAGTAAATTTCTAGTGTTCTGGTGGTCATGACTTCTGTTTACAAGTCCCACCTTCTCCTGCAGTGGCGTTGGGAGAAAGGGATTAAGTCAAGACCTGGGAAATCATCAAGATCAAAGGGATGGCCTCTCCCCAACTCTTGTTGGGGTAACAATGAAGCTTAGTAAGTGTGCAGTATGGTATTTCCTGATAATTCCTGTCACGGTATTGGTGGTCCTGTCTGCTCTTCCAGAATCTTCTCTGTTCCCCTTCAAGAAGAGTAGTTTGACCAGGCACAGTGGCTCATGCCAGTAATCCCCGCTACTCAGGAGGTGGAGATAGGAAGATCGTGAATTCAAGGCCAGAGGCAACCTGTGTGACTTAGTGAGACACTGACTCAAAAAAAATAAAAAATGGGCTGGGGTTGCAGCTCAGTAGTAAAGTACTTGCAAGGTATGTGTGAGGCCATAGGTGATGGGACCTAGTGAGAGGTGTTTAGGCCATTGGGGGCATGCCCTCAGAAAATTGTACAGTCCTGAATTCTTTCTCTTTGTTCATTGGCTTGTGAAGTGTTTTTGATCTACCATGTGCTCCCACCATGATGTGTTGCCTTGGTACATGATCAGAGAAATGAGGCCAACTGGTCATGGACTATATGTTGATTACCTTGTATGTTGATTACAGTGACAGAAAGCTGGCTAATACAGAGTCTGTATTACCTCCCCTTGGACCTGAGCAGGCTTCAGTGATTGTCAAGACAAAAAAAAAAAAAAAAAAGGCTGGGATGCAGCTCAGTGGTAGAGTAGCTGCTGAGCATTCACATGGCCCAGGGTTCAAGCCCTAGCACTGCGAAAACAAAAACAAAAACAAACAAAATGAGGAAAGAAAGAAAGAGAAAGAGAAAAAAGCATTGAGACAATTACAAAAGCCTGCTTAGGAAACGAGAGAGAGAGAGAGAGAGAGAGAGAGAGAGAGTGAGTTAGTTTATTCTACCACCTGATCCCCTTCCCAGGCCACCCTTTTGACAGTGGCTTCATTTGCACACGGTTAAGCTTGTATGGGTGACTGCCCTCCCAAGGACAGCTCTTTGTCAGCTTTTGGAATCACTGCCTTTGTTCCTCGTCCCATGTTAAAGAAAATATTATTTTGACACGGGCTAAAATAGTAAAGAAGACTTTTCAGTACTACTGAAATAGAGGTTTGGCAATAGCTGGGAGAGATGAGGCTCAACTCTGAACACAATAAGAACAGGGGAATTTATAGCCAAGAAGCAGAGTGGAGGTTAGTGGGTGGAAAATGACTAAGAAGATCTATCAAGCTGGGACACTCTTGCCAAACTCCTAGACATAATTTTTGCTGAAGGCAGGGCAAGAATTCACACATAAAAGGTAAATATGGTGATATCAAGGGTCCGTTGAGAAGGTCCTCACTAAATTAACTCAGCAGGATCCTTGCTGGAACCAGGCCATGGATGTAATCAGAATGGGCCAAGGTCAAGGCCCAGTTGAGAAGAGGGCTCAGCAACCTGACTAAAGTTGGGTCACAGAGAAAATTTCTATCACTGTTTAGGCCTGCATGGCTGACCCTTGGTGCCTTCCCATACCTTATTTGTTCCTGTTTCCTTTCTGCACATGGTTCTTTCATTAAACTCAACTTTTCCCTCCCTCCCTCCCTTCCTTCCTTCCTTTCTTTCTCCCTTCCTCTCTCTCTCCCTCTCTCTCTTTCTTTCTTTCTTTCTTTCTTTCTTTCTTTCTTTCTTTCTTTCTTTCTTTCTTTCTTTTTCTTTCTTTCTTTCCTTTCTTTTTCTCTCCCAAAACCTCGCACATGCTATGCAAGTGCTCTACCACTGAGCTGCGCCCCAGAGCCTTTTTATATTATTTTCTTTTGAGACGGGGTCTCTCTAACTTATGCAGGCTCTTTTTGTGTTACGGTTTGGTTCTAAAATGTCCCCCAAAGGTTCATGTGTTTAATTGCTTAGTCCCCAGGTAGTAGCACTGTCTGTGGAGGCTGTGGAACTTTGGGAGGTAGGATCTAGCTTGTAGAAGTGGGTCCTTGGGGGCAGGCCTTTGGAGGTTTTATGTGGGACCTTTGCTTCCAGTCTCTCTCTGCTCCTGATCCACCATGATGTGAGGTCCTTTGCCACAGGTCCTGCCACCAGCTTCTTGCCATGCCTCTGAAATCCTCTGAACCATGAGCTATAATTAATCTTTCCTCTAATAAGTTGTTTCAGTCATGTATTTTCCCACAGCGATGCACAAGCTAATAAACACATTCTGGCCTTCAACTCACATTCCTCACACCTCAGCCTCCCCAGTAGCTGGGATTATAGATGAGTGTTATGGTGCCTGGCTTTGTTAAACTCTTTTCAATAAAAATTTCTGAACTTTGTTTTCACCCTCCCCCACCAGGACTGTCATGGCTGGTCCTACCAGCAGTTACAGAGAAATGAGAAGACTCAGGCAAAAGTGCTCTGGAAGCCCCAACGGTGAGGAAGTCATCTCCAGGATTGAGAAGAGCCTTAGTACAGTGCAAAAGGCAGGGGTTGGAGCTCAGTAGTGGATTCAAATCTTGGCTGCTCCCTTTGTTAGTAGTGTTGATGAGGGTGAGTGCTCATCTTCCCTAAGCCTCAAGTTCCCATTCCTCTGATTGTCTTGGAGGACTGGATGTGATAACAGCCCCCCCTACAAATTCCTAATTCCCTAGCATGTGGTGGGTGGTAAATACATTGGTACCTCTATTATAAAATTATTTTCCCAGGCAAGTTTTACAAAGCCACTGATTCAGTCCACAGCTTGTACAAGGGCTTCTCAATGAACATTTCCAACTGTTTCTCATCTCCCTGAGAGACAGAGCTTCCTACTTAAGGAAGAACGGCATGCCACAAGCCAAACAGGTATGGAATTGTGCAGAACAAATGTTTCGCTTTTCCATTGGAGATCATAAGGCTGTGGTATAGAGCACAGAGTGCTTTATGAGTGTTCCTTTCATTTCTTTCAATTGAAAAAATAATATCTGGAGTTGTTAATCAAGCAACACAGAAGTCCATATAGTAAAAATTACAAGTCTTTGTCCTATACACTTTCTGATACACATTCCAGATGTTGGGGTCCAAGGGGCCTAAATATAACATTTTTTTTCCAGCCTCAATCTTGAGCCCATTGAGAAATATAATTAAGGTAGATGGGGAAAAAGTATCACTCCCCTACTTGTTGTAGTGCTGAGGATCAAATTTAAGGCTCCACTCATGCTAGGCAAGAGCTCTGCCATCCCAACCCCAAAGAGCACTTTTATTAATAATGAAGTTGGTCTTGGAAAATTGATTTATACTTCTGGTCATGCAGGTTTTCTAGCACTAAACCCCAGAATTAGATACGACACCACCCTGTCACGGAGGGTACTAGACCGATGTTGAGTGTGAGTAGAACCTTACCCACTGATCAATCACAGCTTGGCCCAGGGAAATCCAGTTATAGGCTCTTCATAGGAAGGTGAGCTGTCAAGGGGAGGAGAAAGAAGGAGCAGAAGTCATGCCAAGTCTTCTCCTAAAGTCAGTCATGTAGAGCTCTCCTCACCTCTGTGTGGGAGTGTCTGTGTGTGTTCACACACACTTGTGGTTAGGGAGATTATTTTAATGGTTGTTCTCCAAGAGGAAGGAAACGTCAAGGCTGTGCTCAGGGTCCTCTGCTATAAATTATCTCTGTTTTCTGCTGCTGTAATGTTGTTGTTGTTGTTGTTAGATGCCCTCAAGTCAGTATCTGACTCATAGCGACCCTAGGTACCACAGGGGAAACATTATTGTCAGTGCTTCTCTGCTGTTCAGAGGGTTTTCAATGGCGGGTTGATTTTTGGGAGTGGGTTGCCAAGTCCGTCTCCCAGTTGCTGTAATAGTACTTCTATAAACAGCTTCACACTTATTTCATTGGGCCTTTGGGTGTTTGTGTAGAGGAAGTTTCCAGAAGGGAGTCAGAGGATGTGTATGCACCTTAGCTTGATGTGTACTGAGCACAGTGCTGAAAGCAATTCCCCCTCCCCCTGCTTATTTGTGCTGGGATTACCAGCCTCAACCTAACAATAGCCTATTTTGGGAGGGAAAGCTGCCAAGGGCTGTGGCATGTTGCTGCTTTAACAGCTGCTTAGCAAGCTGACCAGAGGCCACATACAGGACAGCCAGGCTTTGTACTCTGAGCTTAAGAGGTTCAGGTAACTGGCCATCTAGCAGAGCCTCCTCAACCCTCGATGCCCTCCTCTGTGAAAGAGGGTGATATTACCTGGGGAGCTGGAGGACTCCAACCAGCTGATGTACTTAAAGTCCCTGAAAGAAAGGTCAAATGAGAAGTGACAAGAGGGAAGAAGGTGGGCACCAGTGTAGAAAAAGAAAAACTGGGTCCTTATGAGTCATTTGGGGGACCTTGTAATGAGGGGCCAAAGCCAACTTCCAGGACTGCCAAATATTGAGACTCACTCAGGTTGGGCAGGTTACTGAGAATATCTGCCTGATGCTTAAATAGTCTCACAGGGAGACCAGGAATTGCATAACCTCCAGGTGGCTCATGGTCAGCCCAGGCCCAAAATGCCTGGGTGAACCTGAAGGTCCTGATCAGGTGACCATCAAAGGCTTCCTTATGCGGAAGGGATCATGGGAGTGAAATTTCTGGAATGAGTATGACTTTAATAATGAAGAAAAGAAAGTGAAAATTGGAAGAAAAGGAAAACAACAAAAAAAAAAAAAGAAGAAGAAAGAAAGAAAGAAAGAAAAAGAAAAAAGAAGAAAACAAAACAGAAACAAGGCAACTGCCCCACAGGAATACACATAGTAGGCATTTACTGAGGCTCTTTGAACCAGAGGCTGGGAATTATTAGATGCATTGTTAGCAATAAGAACACTGAGGCTCAAAAAGGCAGTCCGGGTTCTTCATAATTGTTGTTGTTGTTGTTAGGTGCCGTCAAGTCGATATCCGACTCATAGTGACCCTCTGTACAACAGGGGAAACACTATTGTCAGTGCTTCTCTGCTGTTCATAGGGTTTTCAATGGCAGATTGATTTTTGGGAGGGGGTTGCCAGGTCCTTCTCCCAGCCTACAGCTTCTGGTGTTCTCAGGTGGTCTCCCACCCAGGTACTAACCAGGCCAGACCCTGCTTAGCTTCCGAGATCTGATGGGATCGGATGCCACAGGGCTATAGCTGCAGGCTTCTTCATAATGCACACCAGTAATCCCACCAGTCAGGAGACTGAGACAGGAAGATCGGGAGCACAAGGCCGGCAGGTGGTGTGTGTGGGGGGTGACTGTTAGACACTGTCGGCGGTGGGGGATGGGAGGTAGTGTGCAAGGAGTTGCCTGAGTTTCCCTTAAGCATTCAGCACGCTTGCTGGCTGGTAGCTCAGGCCGGTATACTCCTCAGGGGGTGCTCCCTCTGGGCTCCAGGGGGAGGGAGGGAAGGTTGCAGCCTCGAAGGCTGGGCAGAGCCTGTGGTCAAGCCCCAGTCCCCGCGCTCTTCCCCCGCCTCCTCCCTTGCCAGCTCCGCGCAGGCCCCCAGCCAGGCTCCCACTGGTCCCGGCTGGGTGGAGGTGCGCGGGTAGCGCCGCGTCCTTATCAATGGGCCAGGCTGCTTAGCGCGCAGCCACTTCGTCCAGGGAGGAGCTGTCCTGAGGCACGACGAAGGTCGGTGGCCCAGCCATGGCTCACCGTGGCTCGGGGACCGCTCAGGGTCCGGGATGCTGCGCTGGACGCTGAGCTCCAGAGCTGGCAGAACATACCTTCGGGCCGACTTCGGGACGAGTGTGGGGAGCGCGCGGGGCACCATGCGCCCCCGCCTGTCATCCCTGCGCCTGAGGCTGCTGCTGGTGCTGCTTGCTTGCGCCTCACACACGGTGAGTGTCCATTTCTTTCAGCCAAGGAGTCCCTTCTCCAAAGATAAAAACAGGGTGGGCATCTGGCCACGGCAGCTCTAGGCCAAATCGCCCTCCATCTCGCCCTGCCTCCGCGGAGCCTCTGTGTCCCTCCTGGAAAGAAATTCTGGAGCCGCCCCTGGCAATGCCTAGTGTGCTGAATACTTTGCCCCCAGTGTTTCATTAGAACTTCTTAATCGCATTCTTTTTGAGACCATTATCAGCCAGCTTTACAGACAAGGAACCCAAGGATCGGAAAGTGCGTGTGCGTGTGTGTGTGTGTGTGTGTGTGTGTGTTTGTGTCTTGTCCCATGTTAGAAAAAGAGGGTTGGAACCCACATCCGTCTATCCCGAAGCCTTGACATTTTCACAGGCGCAGGGATGCAGATGGGAAAATCCCAGAAAACTGGTGGCACAATTTCCCCTTCCTGGCTCCTGTGGGATTTGACTTCCTAATGTCTGCAAGGCAGTGGGCCCCTGGGAGCAGTTGTTCCCCACCATCCAGGTCCGGAGTGATGTCGGGAAGAGAAAACAGAAGGCAGCAGGCTGGGTAGCTCGGTTTTCTTTTCCCCAGAAACTCCTGAGAGTCCTGGGCTTCTTTCCTTTGGACCTAGGAATGCCAGGAATGTGGTACCCACACTGTCAGGACGCAAGGAGTGGGGAAGGAATCTAAGCCTTGCGGGGTGGGGACAGGTTCCAGAACCCTCTGCCGCACTAACATTCCAAACTGGCCCCCAAGCACTGTGTTCTGAGAAACCTGCAGGGAAACCTGCTGGGGGAACCCGGTGCTGAGTCTCCAGTCTCTCTCCTGGGCAGGCCTTTCCATGCTTGCTGGAGTCCTGTTTGATTATGAGGAAACCTGTTCCCAGAGCTAGTGAGAGTGCTGACGCTGGCCATGCCCCTTTCTGTAGATATCAGGCATTCTAGCAGCCCTGTTTGGAAGAGTATGGTTTGGGGCTGTCTTCCAGCTCCCACCTCACCTTGGAGCCTCTTCTATTCAGTTGCAGTGCCAGATTGAAAGATGCTATAGCAGAGGCACCCACTGAACTTCCAATTTGGGGAAATGCTATCTGGGACACAGGGAACAGTTCAAAGCCAAATACAGACTGAAAGTGTGTGATTCCGTGGCTAGGAAGTGGTAGAGGCAGTAATTCCTTTCCTGGGAGCCTCCCATCCTCCTTCTTGAGTATTTGCAATAAGATAAGGCTGTCCTAACTCATTTTGGTGCTGCAGGATTGAGGTTCAGCCTACATTTTTGACTCCAGGGGAGCCTCTAGGTTATCTCAGGAATAAGCAGAAGGGAAAATGAATCTTTGCTTGGTTCAAATCTTCACTGTACCTTGGAAGGGTGTTTCATTGTACTGTGGTTCAAGTCCCTCACTTACCAAATGAATAAACCAGGACCCACAGAGAGAAGAGATTTGCCCCAAATCAGCAGATTAGTAGCAGAGCTAGGACTAGAATCCAGATCTCTGGATTCCCAACCTCCAGGGCTCCACCCATGTCCATTTTGTTTCTTGTATTTACATGTCATTTTCCTACTGCCTTGCATTGTTACAGGATGGCTCTGTGTGTGTAAATCTTGGTCCTCTGGTTCTTTTAAGGGTTCATCTAGACCAGTGGTTGTACCTCACACTTCATGGCAGAAAACTCATTGAATAAGTTAGAGTGGAATTGAACAACTTTGCATGGAAAATTTTTTAGTCTCTGGAACTCCACTTTTTTTCTCTTTGGTCAGATATTGGACCAAATATTGGTCAGATATTGGATCTTGAAATTTGAAGGTATTAAAGATGACTTTTTACACATCTGGGGTGTCCCTTCAGGGAGATTATAGGTGTCTTCCTAATGGGGGAGTGTCACAAATACCTTATTCTTACCTCCATATATACTCCCACCTCTCCATACATGGAAGTGTCAGAATATGCCTTGTAAGTAGGAACCAAAAAAAAAAAAAAAAAAAAAAAAGGTAATGGCTGAAGGGGGCAATTTTCTGAGGCCTTTCATGAGAAACTTTGAGCACAACTATTTCTGCTGCCCCACCCCCATGTACATTATGAGGACGTTCATCTAGAGCATTATTGTAAGTATTTGTTATTATCTATCCCCTCACTATACACATGCTTGGAGTTGGGCATTGAGATTTCATCCTGTTCAACCTTTATCCCTGGAGCTTGTCCTAGTGTAAGAGGAAGCTCAGTGGATGTGTGCTGAATGAATGAGTGGAGGAGGAGTGAATGAAACAGTGACAGAATCCACAGGAGAGTGTCTTAGACTGCGGCATATAGCAACAAGTTATGAGGAATCACACCCTGAAAGCAACCATTCCTTGCCAAACTGTACATACATGTGGCAGGCAATGGAAAAAGAGTCACACAAGGCTTTTTAATCCATGGCAGCAGGCGATCTGCCACCATGACAACCTTAGTGAGTTAACTGGGGTGAGGGGGCTGTTTTTGCCTTCAAGCAGGGTTTCTTAACTTTTCACTTGGGCCAGATAATTCTCTGTTGTGGGGTTCTCCTGTGTATTGCACATGGTCTGGCAACATCCCTGGCCTTTATCTTCTAGAGACCAGGAACATCTCTCCAAACATGTGACAATGCAAAGTGTCGGCAGATGTTGCCAAATGTTCTTTGTGTGAAAGGAGGCAAATTTGCCCCTGTAGAGAGCTGCTGCCTTTAGTGAGGCTGTCATGTTTGTATGGAGGTACATCAACAGGGCTAACAATATGCATCCACTGCATGCTGGACGTGGGGCAGTGGAGTTGCCGACAGAGATTCTGAGTCCAAGGATGGACACAGATTGGAACAGTTTGGATGTTGGGTGTTTCCCAAAGGCCCATGAGTTGAAGGTTTGGTCCTTAGCCTGTAGCCCTATTGGAGGTGATGGGACCTTTAGAAGGTGTGATCTGTGGGAGGAAGTGAGGTCACAGGGGGCATACCTCTGAAGGAAACATTGGGACCTTGGCCCCTTCCTCTTCCTCTCTTTTTCCTGGCTCCCAGGAAGTGAACAGGCCTCCTCAACCATGTGTACCTGCCATGATGGACTGTGCTGCTACAGGCCCAAAGCAACAGGGCCAAGTGACCACAGACAAAGCTCTGAAACCATGAGCCAAAATAAATCTTCCCTTCTTATAAATTGATTTCTCAGGTACTTTGTGAGGGAAAGCTAACACGCAGGTATACTTACTAAAAACCTATTTCTGAGCCAGACAAAGACATCTGCAAGCCATAAGTTCCTCCACCTTTTCTGCCCTCCTTTCCCATCTTCTCCCCTCCTAAGTTTTCCCTCCTCAGTTGGTGTCTCAGAAATATGAAATCCACAAGTATGGAGTCTGGCAGATAGAAGCTTTTGATACATGGTGGCTCCTGCCTGGCCAGGGTGCCTCTGGATCCAGAGGCTGGCCAGCCCTGTGGCAGAGTAATGAGTAGAATTCTAGGAAGGCCTGCAAGGTCCCTTGGGGAGCTGGCTATTGTTGATTGTTCAGAGCAAGGTCTCTGGAGAGATTTTGTGGGTACCAGAAGAATCACTTCCTAATTTTCTGAAGAAGTATCTGTGGATTTAAAATTTGTATTCTCTCTAAAATAAGTGAATGTTGATGCTGACTAAGGCTCCCTTACTGAGCTCTCATTTCACACAAGACTCTGCTAAGTCCTTCCTAGTCTGTCTGATTTCATTCTCACGCAATCATTGTCTCATTATGCAATTGAGGACTCAGGCTAGGATAGAGGTGTAGGCACAGGCTCCAGGTCACCCAGCTGGACAGAATGGCATGAACTCCACAACAGATGCTAGAAACCAGTGCCCATCTGCTCCACAGAGGCCTGTCCTGGGGTTGGGGCTCCCAAGCATCTGTTCCAAAATTTCTGCCAAGCCTCAAAAATGACATTAATTTTCATTCAATCTATTACTTTATGAAGCACAAAACAAATACCGGATTACATAGGGCACTTAGTGAGGGGGCCAGAGATGAGTTTGGGGGTCACAAAATCAAACAGGGGTAGGATCATTTTCCAAATGGTAAGGGAGGCCATCCCTAGATTTTGGCATCACCCTTTAGAGTCTTCACGGAGCTGTCCTCCCTTTGTCCTGTCCCTAGTGTCCTTAGCCACGATGAGAAGACCCCAGATTTCCCATCATGCCCAGGGAAGGCTCAGCCTCTCTTCCTGGCACCCCTAATTGAAAGCCCAGATTTACTCTCCAGAATTACAACTCCACTACTATGGTGGCCCCAGTTAGGTCCCTGCCTCCCTGCCCTTAGAAATCTGAGGGATGTCACACTGACTTTCACCTCTGCAGGCCAAGTAAACCCACCACACTGGGATCCTATAGCTCGCTTACATTACAAACAGAAGGCTGCTTGGCATTGTATAGGCTTGAGAAAATGAGGAGTGTGGGGAGGGCAACCCTTGGATTACCATGCAGCCTGGCGTATCATGTCTCTTTTTATAAGACCATGAATCCAAGATCAGGCCCCTCCACTTCTGGCCTCCTTAACCCCTAGAATCCTCTCCAGAACTCTCCACGCCTCTCCTGGCTTCCCTCACCCAGGGCTCTCAGAGGCCCTCCCCACAGCACCTGTCTCTTCGGGTTCCCAAACTCCCCATACGTGCCTTCGTTTCTAGCAGATGGATTTGCCTCTCATTTCCTGAGGATCGAAACTCCCTGGATGAACTTCCTCTGACCAACATCTTGCCCTGATGGATGTGTCTAAATTGCACCCTCTGTTCCCTTCCTTTTCATTCATCTTGGAGAGCTGGGATGTCATAACAAAATACCACAGACTGACCAGCTTAAACAATAGAGATTTATTTTCTCACAGTTCTGGAGGCTGGAGGTCTAGCTCAAGGTCCGGCAGGGTCTGGTTTCTGGTGAGGACTCTGTGGCTTGCACGTGGCTGCTTTGTCCTCACATGGCCTTTGTAGTGAGCATGCTGGGTGGGGTGGGGAAAGCACTTTCTGGTGGTTCTTACAAGGGCATGAATCTTTTAGGATCAGGCCCCTACCCTTATAACCTTACTTAATTTCTTCCTGAGAGGTCTTCTGTCTGAATACAGCCACACTGAGGGTTAGGGCTTCAGTGCAGGAATATGGGGGGCACAGGCGTTTCATCCATCACAGCATCTGAGTAGGAGAGAGGATCTCTTCCTGCCCAGGCCAGTCCCCACCCCTGGCCTGTCTGTGTTAATCAGCTTTCTACCACTATGACAAACACCTGAGACAGTTAACTTATAAAAAGAAAAGTTTTTTATTTGGCTCACAGTTTTGAAGTTTCCAGTCCGTGATTGGTTGTTTCTACTGTTTTGGCTTGTGGTGAGTCTCAACATCATGGTGGAAGTTCATGGTGGAGCAAAATCACTCACCTCATGACCATAAATACAAATAAAAGAGAGAGAGAGAGAGAGAGAGAGAGAGAGAGAGAGAGAGAGAGAGAGAAGAGGAAGGGGCCAAGGTCCCATGATCCCTTTCCAGGGCATGCACCCAGTGATCTAAAGACCTCCCACTAGGCCCCACCTTCAAAAGGTTCCACCACCTCCTCACAGCATCAAGCTGGAGACCAAGGCTTTAACCCATGACCTTTGGGGGACATTTGAGATCCAAGCTATAGTACTACCCTACCCTCATCCTTAGGGACTTCCTTCCCCAGATGACGCCATGACAACCACTTTGCCCTGTCTGCACCCTTTTCTCATCAGCCAGTCAATTTGCTCAAGTCTTACCAGCACGGACGTTGCAGAGCCCTCCCTAGGCTCTCTGGACCCTTCCTCCTGCAGTGCTACCTTTGCACACCGGTTGCCAGCTTCTTGGAAGAAGCAGCCACTCTCGTTGTATCCACTTGTTCTGATTCCTCACCCTCAGGCCTGGCTCCTGCCCCCGCCCCCCATGGAAGCAGTCTCATCTGTGGTCTTCATTTTCCACTCTCTAGACATTTAAAAAAATATTTTTAAAAAATCACATATGTTTAAAATGTACAACATCTCATAGAGTGCAATGATGCATGCCTGTAATCCCAGCAACTAGGAAGGCTGAGGCAGGAGGATCGCAAATTCAAGGCCAGAGGCAGCCTGTGTAATTAGTGAGACCCTGTCTCAAGATAGAAAAATAAAAAAGGCCTGGGGGTGCAGCTCAGTGGTAGAGCACTTGCAAAGCATGCACAAGGTTCTGGGTTAATCTCCCCAGTACTGAAAAAAAAAGTGTATAACATGATATTTTGATACATATCATGAAATGATTACTATAGTCAAGCAAATTAACATATCTGTCTCTTCACATAGCTGTGTGTATGTGTCATTGTTGTTGCCAGGCACCCTTGAGTTGTGTCTGACTCTTATAAGGTTTTCAATGGCTGATTGTTTTGGGATTGCCTTGGGAGTGGATTGCCATGTCCTTCTTCCATTTTTGGGGTGCTGGGAATCAAACTAGGGACCTCAGAGACTGCATAGTGGCATTCTACCAACTGAGCTAAATCCCAGCCAGTATGTGTCATTGTTGTTGTTAGGTGCTGTCAAGTTGGTGTGCAACTTATAGTACAACAGGAGAAGCACTATTGTCAGTGCTTCTCTGTTATTCATAGGGTTTTCAATGGTGGATTGATTTTTGGGCATGGGTTGCTAGATCCTTCTCCCAAGCCTACAGTTTCTGGTGTTCCCAGGCCGTATCCCATCCAGGTGCTAACCAAGACCGACTCTGCTTAGCTTCTGAGATCAGATGGGATCAGATGCTACAGGGCTCCAGATGCAGGCATATGTGTCATTAAAGCCCTTGAAATCCACTGTCTTCGCAAATTTCCAGGATACAGTAGCATATTATTAAGCATAGTCACCATGCTGTGCATGAGATCTATAGACTTAATTATCCTCATAAGAGCAACTTTTCTTTATCTCCCAACCCCTGTTAACCACCATTGAACACCCTGCTCCTATATATTTCACTTTTTAAAGATTCCACGTATAGGGTGTTAGACTTCAATATATATTCATTATTAAAACATATAGGTCATGAAAGTAGACGAAGTCTATGTAGGGAAAGATAATGGACTAAAGAAAAGGGGAAGGGGGCAAGAAGAAAGGGTAATGGGAAAAAAGAAAAGAAATATCATATATGTTGCCCTTATGGCAAAACTAGGATGTACATATACAGATAAATATACTCACCAAAAAGACATGCAAGTACAAGGGGGACATTGGGGGGAGGGACGGGATGGGAAAGAGGGGTCACGAGAGGGTAAGGGGAAGGTGATCATGAGCAATGTAAAATGAAATGCATGTATGGAAATGTGATAATGAGACCCATTAAGTTGTATGTTAAAAATTACCGTTACACACTTAAAAAAAGATTCCACCAATAAGTGACTGGGTTATTCCATGTAGCCTAATGTCCTTCAGGTTTATCAGTGTGTCACCAATATTTTGTTGTCCTTCAGGTTTAGCAGTGTTGTCACCTTCTATTTTAAAAGCCATGTAATAGTCCATTGTATTTATATCACATTTTCTTTATTCATTCCCCTGTTGATGGACACTCAGGCTGATTCCATATCCTGAGTATTGTGAACAGAGCTGCAGTGAACATAGATTTGCACCCAGATCAGATTCATGGGAGTTCCTGTCCCCGCCCCACTGGACACACTCCCCACACTCAGTCTTCTGCTTGCTCCTATGGAATCTGCCTCCTTGATGTGACATCTGGGCCATCTTCTGTGTGGGATGTTTGTGCTCCGGGTGTAATAGTTCTTACTTCTTATCTAAAAGGTGGATCCAAATTTTGGGGGCCCCTGCTGCCACCATGGTCCATTATGATCTGGCTGCTGGTTTACTCTGCAGCCTTCTCCTCTTTGTCTGCCTCCTTACTCCTGGCTTTTCTCTGGGGGTCCTACTGGTTCACATGCTCACAAGCTGACTCCCTGTCTGGAGGCCCTTCACTGTCATTGTCACTTCCTTGGGACATATTACTCTCACCTCAGCACTTGGCTCAAACATTGCCTTCCCTGGCAAGACAATCCTATCTTTCCTGGCCCCCTACACCTGGTGCCGTTGGTCTCTTTGCACCTAGTGGGAGACCATGAGCTTCCAGGGCAGGAGCCACGTCCCATTTACCTTTCCGTCTCTAGTGATGTGCAGACTGCTGGGCATATAGAGGTGTTTGCTGACATTTCTGTGGCTTGAACTGGTAAAATGAGAGTGACTTCCCTCTTATTTTTCTCTGTGTTAACTAGACTTGTTTCTTGCCCCTTCTGAGACTATTTCTTTCCAGTCTCAAGTTGGCAGGCAAGTAATTAGGAAGCATGAAAAGCACAATGATATTGAATCTCTTTCTTTTCTTCAGAATGTAATAGATTTTAAAAATTAAATCTCCCCTCACATTTTATCTTTTTAGATTTAGGAGTCCAAAATTAAACTCTATAATAACTAGCAAACTCCCTTAACATCTTTCATATCTTTTTGTGGTGCTGAGGGGTTGATGCCAGGGCCTTGTGTACCCTGTGCAAATGCTCTATCACTGAGCTGCCCCTCCAGTTCTCCCCTTTCTTTTCAATGTTTTTAAATTTTGAGACAACGTTTTACTAACTTGCTTAGGCTGAACTTATGATCTTCCTGCCTCAGCCTCCATTTTTTCTTTCTTTTTTTCTTTCTCTTTCTTTCTTTCTTTCTTTCTTTCTTTCTTTCTTTCTTTCTCTTTCTCTCCTTCCCCCTCTCCCTCCCTCTCTCTCTCTCTCTCTCTCTCTCTCTCCTTTTTTCCTTTTGTGGTGCTAGGATTTGAACCTAGGACCTCACACCTGCTAGGTAAGCTGTCAGCCACTGAGCTACATAGGTCTGCTTCATTATTGTCTCTCTCTGCCGAGTAGATTATTCTGTTGCTTTCTAAAGGACAGACCATGGCTGCCCACAGCTTCCAAGCATATGTGCTTCAGGAATGGGAGAGACTGACTTTACTTCCCATTGCAGTACCAAATTTCCAAGGAAAGAAGGCAGTCTGTCTAAGCTGAATTTTTTTGTTTTTTGTTTTTCTTCTTTCAACCAATCAGTTGAGATAGGCCTGCACAACACAAACCAACCAACACAGAGGTGAGAGATTCTTCCCATATAGGAGTTGTTGGCTCATAGGCTAAGGAGACATATTAAAATGTATTTGGGTAAGTACCTGAAAGAAAGGGGTGGTGAAAGTTGGTCATAAGATCATGTAACAGATGTGAACTTGTAGGTTATAGTAGGTCCAAACTTGACAAGGTGTTGAGTAAGACAAAGGGGATATTCCCTACAAAGTTATTACTGGATATGCAAAGATTCCTAAAGTTTATGAGTAAAGTACCATTTCTTTGAAAAAAATTGCTACAGATTATACACTAGCTAACCCCAAGCTGAATCTAAAATATAGGATTTAAAAAGGCAAAGTTCACCCAGAGCAGCAATGAATGGATATCAATTTCAGTTCTGCAACAGGTAAGAAAGTCCTGGCGAACTCAACTGGAGCTTTTCTACAAGGTTGTTCTGTTCCTAAGCTAGAAGTACAACCATGAGATACACTTGATGAGGCAAGGGCCTATGAATTTTGTGATCAACAAGAAAAACAATTTAATTTAAAATTCCAGGAAAAGACAAGGATTATATAGAAAAAAAGTGATCCAAATATTTTAAGTCAAAATTTTGACTTTAGCAATATTAAAAACTCAAGAGGTGATGATGGTTTAGACACAAACTCTGAAACTGAAGAGGACAGAATACAAATGTTTTTGTCTGGTTAATAGAAATAATGACAAAATAAAGAAAAGCACCACTTAGTTTTTTCTGACAATCTCATTAAATTTATGGAGAAAATTTTAGATATACTTTCAGCACCCAGTTTACCATAACAGATTGCCTCTGCCCTGGGAATGCCTTAAAATGACAATGAAAGAATGTTGTTGTTGTTAGGTGCCTTGGTAGGGTATTCCAATGGCTGATTGTTTCGGGATAGACAAAGTCAAAGAGAGGAAGATAAGTGACAATAATGAATCAGGGATTTAAAGAAATCTTTGGAAAATGGAAAGTGCATGAAAGAGCAAGAGCAGTGTAGAAAAAATACACCCTACATGGCTGGGTGGAGAAGCAGCTGTGGAGCAGGCCTGCAGGACCCTGTAAAGACCCAGCCAAGGACAAGAGAGACTGTATAGGTCTGGGTAGCAGATCTCTCTTGGCCTGACTGTGTTACAGGGAAAGCCCAAGGAACATAACTTTCAGGCCCACAGGGACCTCAAGGACCACATTTGTGCCTCACGCTTAAATAAGACATTGAAGAAGGCCTCCAATATGGAAGCAAAGAAACACAAGAAAGAAACTCAGAGGAAAAAGAGACCGCACAGTGGGGAGAAAACACCTCAAATGCACCACTGCAATTAATATCCAGAAATAACAATTGCCATGATTTGAATGTGTGCCCCAAAAGTTGATGTGCTAGAAACTCCATCCTCAAATTCATGTGTTGACGTTATTTGCAGATGAGGCCTTTGGGATGCAGTAAGTGTTAAATGGCATCCTGAGATTGGGGCCCCATAATGACATGAGTGGCTTTGCTGAACAAGGAAGGAAGCCCAGAGCTTGCAATGCCTGCTCTCTCGCATCAAGGGCTTGCCCCTCTACCATGTGATGTAGCAGAATGAAAGCTCTCTGCAGCTGCAGCACCATGCTCTTGGACTGCCCAGCCTGCAAAACCTGAGCCAAATAAACATCTGTCCTCATCAATTGCCTGCTCTGTGGTATTCTGTTACAGGAGAAAACAGACTAAGATAACAAGTTTTTTAAAAGGATGCTGGAGCCATAGAACACAAAGAAGATTCTATAGACAAAGAATTATCTGAGGATGAGATATCTTCTTAGAAATTAAATGCATAAAAACAAAGCATTCATTTTAAAAACTCCACAGATAATGTAGAGGCAGAAGCAGTGTGACATGCTTGTAATCTGAGCGACTTGGGAGGCTGAGGCAGAAGGATCATGAGGTTGAGGCCAGAGGCGGCCTGTGAAACTTAATAAAACTCTGTCTCAAATTAAAAATTAAAAGGGGGTGGGGCCGGAGTGGGACTAAGTGATAGCTCATCCCAGTGCTGCAATTAATTAATTAATTAACTCCACAGATAATGTTGAAGAAAATCTCCCAAAAAGATCACAAAGAGGAAATGGTAGAATAGTACAGAAAGATGAAAAGATTAAAGAATTATCCAGACTGTCCACTACTCAACTAACATGACTTTCAGAAAGACAGAGAAGATGGAGGGAAGAAATAATAAAACTAATAACTTAATACTTTTTAAATTCCCAGAAATGAAGAATACAAGTACTTACTATCCAACCAGTGAATAAAATGAAAATTCTTTCCTTAAGACATTTTAAAATAACTAAGAATAAAGAAAAATCCTAAGTAATTCTAAAGACAAAAAAAAAGTCAGTTCAAAAGATGTGGAATCAGAACTGGCTTTCTTACTAATTGCACAGGAAAGAGAAAGAGAAATTCTTTCAAAATTAGGAGGAACATTATTTCAACCAAAAATCTTCTACCCAAATTACTAATTAGTTTGATAATTAGTAGAATTAATAAAAGTTTTTCCACTTGTGCAAAGATTGAAAATTTACCTCTATGGGTGCTTTCTTAGGAAGTTACTAGAGAATTCTGTGCATGTGTAAAACCAGAGAGCAAACCCAAGAAAATGACATGGAATCTAGAAAACAGGTCTTCAGGGGGGAGAGAAGGGGAGAGGGCACCCCAAACCACAGCCAGACAGCAGATCCTGGGTGGAGCAGGAGGGAGGAGGACCCAGGGCAAAAGGGCTCCAGAGGAAAAATAAACAGGACTGTTGATGGATGTGTGACAGAGCTGAGGGACCACTTGGAAAATGTAGCCATAAGTACACAGAAACTAATCAAATGAAAAAACATAGCAATTATGGACCTCAGGAAAAACAAAATGTACAAGGGACACATAATCATTTTATGTGACTTGGCTCAGCAGCAAACAATAGTTCATAGTCAAAAGAAGCCATTATAAATACTGAATTTTTATTTCACTAAAGATTAAATGAAGAGAAGTGTATGTAATCAAGGGGAGAGAGATATATGTACAGAGATTTTAAAACATCTAAATCATTTTTGCATGTGTGGTGCTTGGGGTGAACCCAGAGCCTTACATATGCTAGGCAAGTGCTCTACCACTGAGCTGCACCCCTGTCCCTTTTTTTATTTTTTATTTTGAGGCAGGGTCTCACTAAGTTTCACAGGCTGCGTCTGGCCTTGAGCTCTTGATCCTCCTGCCTCAGCTTCCCAAATTGCTGGGTTACAGGCACATGCCATAGGGCCTGGCTAAGACATGTAAATCATTATCTCCCATAATAGGAAGTTTTGGGTGTCTCAATAAACTAAGAAATAGCAGTATAAGAACATAATTTTAAGATACAGATGTAAAAATGAAAATAAATAAGTAAAAGGAGCTGAAAATTGCTGCCTCTGGAGAGCAGGTAAAGATTTGTTGTTGTTGTTAGGTGCCATCGAGTCAGTATCCGACTCATAGCGACCCTCTGTACAACAGGGGAAACACTATTGTCAGTACTTCTCTGCTGTTCATAGGGTTTTCAATGGCAGATTGATTTTTGGGAGGGAGTTGCCAGGTCCTTCTCCCAGCCTACAGCTTCTGGTGTTCTCAGGCGGTCTTCCATCCAGGTACTAACCAGGCCCGACCCCTGCTTTGCTTCTGAGATCTGACGGGATCGGATGCCACAGGGCTACAGCTGCAGGAAGGTAAAGGTTAGGGTAGAGAATTGCTATTTTTCATTTTAAATTCTTTGCTACTGGTACAAGTAAAAGGCAAAACAAAAATACAACAAAACCCATGTATTTACACAGACTCCATTTTTTTAAACTGCTTAAAGAAATCTTTAAAATGAATGGCTCTTGTTTTGAGCAAACATTTTATATAAAGTAGAGGAATTCTATCATCTTCATTTATCTTTTTATCCTATGAATTTCAAATAAAATTACCTTTAATGCTTTTAATAAGTACATAAAATGCATGTATACCTGCACGTCATGTTTGGGAGAGTGGCAGGTCAACAAAATAAAAGAAGACCCTCAACTAGATGGATTGACATAGTGTCTGCAACAATGGGCTTAAACATAATTAAGATCGTGCATCTGGCACAGAACCAGGGAGTGTTTCAATCTGCTGTACATAGGGTTGCTATGAGTTGGACCTGACTCGATGGTATCTAACAATGACAGTACCTGCATATATCTATACATTTGTGTCTCTCCCCCTCTCCTCTAGGTTAATTTAGATAATAAGAGGGCTCATTTTACATTCTCTTACCAAGGATCTTCTAGGTGGTTGCTCCATTGAGCAATATGCTCTGCCCAGCCACTTCCAACCACCCTAAGGGCTGTCCTCCTTCAAGTCTGGTCACCGCTGGAAGCCTGGTGCTCACTCCTTTCAGCAGAATACTGTTCCTGTCACAGAGACACTGGTGAACACCCTTCTTTCTTTCTTTCTCCTTCCTTCCTTCCTTCCTTCCTTTCTTCTTTCTTTCCTTTTTTTTAATGGTAGTGCTGGGGGTTGAACCTATGGCATTGCACATGCTAGGCAAATGTTCTACCACTGAGCAGCACCCCTAGCCACTCAGGAAGCAGAGGCAGGAGGATTGTGAGTTTGAGGCCAGAGGCAGCATGTACAACTTATCGAGACTGACTGAAGATTAAAAAGTGGGCTGGGGGTGCTGCACAGTGGTATAACACTTGCAAATTATGTTCAAGTTCCTGGGTTCAACACCCAAGTACCTCCCCCTCCCCCAAAAAAATTAGTGACATAGTGTCAGAGCGGTCCTGAAGAGGAAGTGTGCCTACCTAGTGCCTGCCAACCTGTGTGGGTTTTTCCACTCAAGCTCTTCCACCGCCTCCACTGAAAAGCCAGAGAGAGCTGGAGATGATGGGCTTCACTTAAGACCAGTTGAGACCCCATGAAGAAGAGGAGGAAGTCCTCAGTGTGTGGGGCTGTGTGTCCAGGACAGCTTTCTTTTTGACAATTACTATGTTCTTAAGGAAACCACAGTCCTCCTTATTCATGGGTTCCACATCCACAGGTGGAAAATATTTTTGAACCAGGGACTTATACTAAACGTGTACAGACTTTTCTTATCATTAATTTCCTGAACAATACAACATAACAACTATATACAAAATATTTATATTGTATTAGGTATTATAAGTAATCTAGAGGTGATTCAGAGTATACCTGAAGATATGCATGGGTTCTATGGAAATGGTATGCCATTTTCTGTAAAGGACTTGAGGGTCCATGGATTTTGGTATCCTCAGAGTTGAGGGTCCTGGAACCAGTCTCTGGTGTGGGTAAAAGGAGGTGACTGAGTTTGCTTCAGTGTTAAGAGTCTAAATAACACACAGTGTGATTGAATCATCAAGGGGCGGGGGGTTTAGCTCAGTGGTACAGCATTTGTTGTGCATGAGGCCCTGGATTGTATCAGCAGCACTGAAAAAAAAAAAAAAATCATTTGCTCTATTGTGTTGGGAGTAGAAGGGGAACTTGAAGCCAAAAATGGGGAAGGAAGGAGCAGATAGGTTCTCAGAGCTCAGTGGGCCTACTGTCTCTGTGGCAGTTTGTTGTGGCTAAACACAAATCCTGGGGCAGGAGAGGTGATGTGTGGGCACCCTAAGCCCTGGCCAGTAGGTGTCAGAGAGTGAGGGAAGAGGAACGATCATTCATTACTGAAGCTGATCAACTTTCCTCCTTCCCTCCCTCCCTCCCTTTCTCTTTCTTTCTTTCTTTCTTTCTTTCTTTCTTTCTTTCTTTCTTTCTTTCTTTCTTTCTTTCTTTTTCTTCATACAAAGACTCACTATGTAGCCCAAGCTGGCCTCACATTTGTGATCCTTCTGTCTCAGCCTCCTGAGTGATGGGATTACAGGCATGCACCACCACACCTGGCTTCTGGTAGATCCTTTTGGACTGCACCAGGGAAGGGTGAGAAGACATGGAAGGTCCTAACTAGGAGGTAACTGGAAGGGGATTTATTTTTGCCTTTGGAATCATATGACCATTGAGCTTTGCTGTTCTTCTCCAACCCAGAGCTTTTGTTTATTTGGGCCATTTTGGAGTCTGGTTTTGTCCCCAGGGACCTCTTCCCCTGCTCCATTATGTTGTAATTTCCATTTATGCAGCATTAGTGTAGGGCTGAGAAGGAGGTGTGTGAGACCTAGTCCTTGACCACTTCGAAGGCTCCTTTCTGGGGTCCGGAGCCCTGGATGTATGACCCTAGCCACCATGGACTTCGGTTTCCTTCCCTGTGTCTCTCTATAAGAATATCCTCAGAACTGATGAAGTCAACATATATAAAAGGATTCTGTAATATTAGAATTTCATGCCCATGCTTTGTAGAGAGAGGAGTCCCATTCACTCATCTGTTTGGTTGCTCATTTATTCATTTGGGGGTGTGTATTAGTCTCTGGCTCCAATGGAATAATAGAGCCATGCTATGGAAGCAGAACTTGTGAGGAGCTAGGAAGGTAGCACTGGGTATCAGTCTCTCCTTTACCTCCTGCCAACAGTTCTCTGTGGTCACATTTGTCTGGGCTGGACATATGCTCTCTTCTGTGGGACACCAAGGTGGTTAAGTGCAGGTACCAAAGAACTTGTCTGAATCCCCAACTAAGTTTTCAAAAACTGTGACATCTACGTGATTGGACTGCAATAAAATACATCTGATAGACTAATAGGAAGTTACTCAGGGAGAACACAGTTTGTTGGATTTGGATCCTCTATAAACGTAGCAAGATTTGCAGCGGTGTGATAAGCTACTGATCGCATGAGCATCTTGGCTGCCCAGGTTGTGTTCGAATTCCCTCCTGGGTGGCTTCCTCCACTTCCCTGTGCACCAGGAGCTCGTGTGGGCTTTGGCTGACTCATTTTGAGTCCCTTTTGTGTAGCTCCATTCTTGCTCACAGAAAGCCCATGTGTGGTGGGTTGCATTAGTAACCATGATGAGCATCCTTGGTTTTGGCCTTGCAGGTGGGTACCCTGCCCCAACTGTGCGACGTGTTGCTGGTGCTGCAGGAGGAGCGAGCCCAGTGCCTGCAGGAGCTGTCCAGGGAGAGGAAAGGCGATCTGGGCTTAGAGCCACCAGCACCAGGTATGGGGCCAACCTCGGCCGTCTGCACTATGCTGCATAGTGTCCAATCCAGCTGGGCGGGAGTTTGACTCTGGGTCAGGATGGGCTGTGGGGGCGAGTCCAGTCTGCTCACTCGGTCAGCCAGGGGGCCTGGTACACAGTCTACACGAGGCGGAAGCCAGCGTCTCCACTCCTCCCTTCCCGGGCACGTGGAGACAGCCAGTGCTTCCTTACCGTGGGCTTCTGCATGGGAAGCTCTCAAGGTGAGGGTTTGGTGGGAACTGCTTTGCAAGGTTGTTGGCCTTTCACCTACTTTCAGTTTGAGGAATGAGGTAGGAGGGGTGGTGTGGGGTCTCATGCAGGCTAACACTGGCTGTGTGACCACCAGCAAATTATTTAACCTTCTGAGCCTGGGGCTCCTGATCTACAGAATGGAGGTGATAATGACTACTTCAGATTATAATGATCAATGAGATAAAGTATATAAAATACAAGTGCTTTGTAAATATCACAAATTTAAGTATTAATTATTATTAATCAGTACTTTATATGTTTTATGTTTATTTTACTTACATATTTTACACAATCATTTGATTAATATGTGATAAAAATTGTGTGCATCCATGGGTTATAGTCTCATTGGTTTTTTTTCCTTTCCCCATTTTTCCCATGTGTTCATATTGTTGCATCATATATTTTGAGATTTTCCTCTCTTTTCTCCCTGTGCTTATTTCCCCTCTCCTTCTCACACCTTGTTCCTACCTGCTGATCCCCTCCCCCATTCCTTCTACTCTGTTTATATTTTCCCTTCTTGTTCTTAGGTGCCGTTAAGTCAGTGTACGACTCCTAGTGACCCTAGGTACAACAGGTGAAACAATATTGTTAGTGCTTCTCTGCTATTCATAAGGTTTTTAATGGCTGGTTATATTTTGGGAATAGGTTTCCAGGTCCTTCTCCCAAGCCTACAATACCTGTGTTCTCAAGAGTTCTCTCATCGCATTACCAACCAGGCACAACCCTGCTTAGCTTCTCAGATCTGAAGGGATAGGACGCAACAGTGGTTTGGCTGCAGGCTTTTCCCTTCTTAGATATGCATTATTGTTCATTTTTATATATCCACAAATGGATAGTTGTTTTTCTTTCTTTAAGTTAGATTTAGGTCCCACATATGAGTGAGAAAATACGGTTTTTCTCTTTTGGGGACTGTGTTTGCTCACTTATGGTGATGTTCTTCAGTTCCATCCATTTAGCTGCAAATGTCATAATTTCATTCTTCTTTATTGCTGAGTAGTATTCCATTGTGTGTATACACCACAATTTTTCAATCCACTCCTCTATTGATGGACATCTTACAATTGTCCATTACATTAAACATAGACGTGTTGGTGTTCCTGTGGTGTGATGACTTATCTTCCTTTGGGTATATTCCCAGGAATGGTATAGCTGGGTTGTATGGTAGTTCTATTCTTAGTTTTCTAAGCTGCCTCCATACTAATTTCCAAAGTGGCTGAATTAATTTACAGCTCCAGCAGCAGTGTAAAAATATTCTTTTTCTCCACATTCTCACCAGTTATTATTTATTTTCTGAATCTTGGCCATTCTTAGAGGAGTGAGATGGAATCTCAGTGTTGTTTTGATTTGAATTTCAAAATGGCTAGGGATATTCGGTATTTTTGCATGTGTTTATCAGCCATTGTACTGCTTTATTTGGGAATCATCTGTTTAGTTCCACTGCCCATTTATTTATTGGATTATTTGTTGTCTTGGTATTTGATTTCTTAAGTTCTTTGTATAGTCCAGAAGTTAGTCCTCTGTCAGATGTGTAGGATACAAAGATTTTCTCCCATTCTTTGGGCTCTTTTTTACTCTGTTGATTGCTTCTTTTGCTGTACAGAAGACCTTTTAGCTTCATGTAATCCCATCTGTCAATTCCTAGTGCAGTTTCCTGGGCAATTGGAGTCTTGTTGAGGAAATACTTGCCTATGCCTAAGTGTAGGACCATATTCTTTATCTTTTCTTCTTGTAGTTTTAAGGTTTCTGGTTTTATGTTGAGGTCTCTGATCCATTTCAAGTTGACTCTCACACGGATTGAAAGATACAAGTCAACTTTCAGTCTTCTGCACATGGATATCCAGTTTTCTCAGCACCATTTGTTGGAGAGGCTATCTTTTCTGTATTGCCTGTCCTTAGCCCCTTTGTCAAAAATCAGGTGGCCGTAGTTGTGTGGGCATACCTCTGGGTCTTCAATTTTGTTCCATTGATCTTCATGCCTATTTTGTGCTAGTACAAAGCTGTTTTGCCACTATACGCCTGTAGTAAATTTTGAAGTCAGGTATTGTGATACTTCCTGTACTGTTTTTGCTACTTAGGTTTGTTAGGGCTATATACAGTCTTTTGTGCTTCCTTATGAATTTTAGGATTGTTTTTTTTACTATTTCTACAAAGCATGTCATTGTGATTTTGATGGAGATTTCACTAAATCTGTAAATCACTTTTGTAGTATGGCCATTTTCACAATACTAATTCCTGCAATCCATGAGCAAGGGAGATCCTTCCATTTTCTAGTTATCTTCTGCTCTTTCTTTCCTTAAAGCTTTGACATTTGCATTGTAGAGGTCTTTATTGTCTTTGGTTAGGTTGATTACTAAATATTTGATTTTTTGGTGTGAATCAGCTTACTCTCAAAACAATTAGCCATTGGAAACCCTGTAAATAGCAGAGAAACACTGAAAGATATAGTGGTGGAAAATAAGCACCACCCCAGATTGGAATGCACTCAAAAGACTACTGGGGAAAAGTTGCCTCCTCAAAGTAGAGATCGACTTTAATGATGAAATTGGAGTAAAGCCCCAGGGACCTCCATTTTCTGGTGTGGCATGATTCAAAATGAGAGGAACAATTGTAAACATCCATTAATAATTGGAATGTGGGAAGTACATAGTATGAATCTAGGAAAATTAGAAATTATCAAAAGGGAAATGGAGTATATAAACACTGACATTCTAGGCAAAAGTGAGCTAAAATGGACTGGCATGGGACATTTTAAATCAGATAATTATATGGTCTACTATGCTGGGAATAACAAATTAGAGGGAAATAGGGTTATATTCATCATCAAAAAAGACATCTCAGGATCTGTCCTGAAGTACAATGCTGTCAGTGATAGAATAATATCCATATGCCTAGAAGGAAGGCCAGCTAATATGAATTTCATTCAAATTTGTACACTCACCACTAAGGCTACAAATGAAGATAGGGAAGATTTTTACCAGCTTCTGCCATCTGAAATAGATCAAGCATGCAATCAGGATGTACTGATAATTACTGGTGACTGGAATGTAAAAGTTGGAAACAAACAAGAAGGCTCAGTAGTTGGAAAATATAGCCTTGGTGATAGAAATGATGCTGGAGATTTCATGATAGAATTTTGTCAGACCCCTGACATTTTCATTGCAAATACAGTTTTTTACCAGCATAAATGGTGACTATACACATGGACTTCACCAGATGGAACATACAAGAACAAAATTGACTGCATTTGTGGAAGGAGATGATGGAAAAGCTCAATATCAATTGTCAGAAAGAGCCCAGGTGCTGATTGTGGGTCAGACCATCAACTACTCATATGCAGATTCAAACTGGAAAGAAAATTAGAACTAGTGTATAAGAATCAAGGTATGACCTTGAGCATATCCCATCTGAGTTCAGAGACCCCCCTCAAGAACAGGTTAAGTGCATGAGACACTAAAGATAGAAGACCAGATAAGTTGTGGCATGTGGCATGAAATCATAGACATGATTCATGAGGAAAGGAAAAGGTTATTAAAAAGACAGGAAAAAAAGAAAAGACCAAATTACATGTCAAAAGAGACTCTGAAAATTGCCCATGAATGTCAAGCAGCCAAAGTAAAAGGAAGACATGATGAAGTTAAGGAACTAAAGAGATTTCAAAGGGCAACTCAAGACAAAATCTGATGTTTTAATAACATACACAAAGAGCTGGAGACAGAACATCAAAAGGGAAGAAAATGCTCTGTTTTTCTCAAGTAAGGAATTGAAGAAAAAATTCAAGCCTCAAGTGGCAATAGTGAAAGACAGTACAGGGAAAATATTAAATGCAGGTAAACATAAAAAAAGGTAGAAGAAATATACAGAGTCATTATACCAAAAATAATTGGTGGATAACAGACCATTTCAAGAGGATGCATATGATTGGGAACCAATGGTATTGAAGGAAGAAGTGGAAGCTGTCTTGAAGGAATTGGTGAAACAAAAGCCTCTGGGAATTGATGGAATACCAATAGAGATGTTTCGACAAACAGATGCACCACTGGAGGTGCTAATATGTTTATGCCAAGAGATTTGGAAAATAGCTACCTGGCCAACTGACTGGAAGATATACATATTTGTGCCTATTCCCAAGAAATGGGATCCAACTGAATGTGGAAACTATCAAATGATATCTTTAATATCACACACAAGTAAAATTTTACTAAAGATCTTTCAAAAACAACTGCAGTGGTATATAGACAGGGAACTTCTAGAAAATCATGCTGGATTAAGAAGAGGGAATGGAAGCAAGGACATCATTGCTGATGTCAGATGGATATTAGCTGAAAGCAGAGAATACCAGAAAGATGTGTATCTGTGTTTTATTGACTATACAAAGACATTTGACTGTGTAAATAATAACTAATTATGGATAACACTGTGAAAATTGGGAACACCAGAGCACCTAATCATACTCATGAGGAATCTGTGCATGGACCAGAAGGCAGTCATTCAAATAGAACAAGGAAGTGCTGCTTCATTAAAAGTCAAGAAATGTGTGCATCAGGGTTGTATCCTTTCACCATTCCTCCTTAATATCCATGCTGAGAAAATAATCTGAGAAGTTGGACTTTATGAAGAAGAATGCAGCATCATGATTGGAGGATGATTCATTAATAACTTCTGCATTATGCAGAGACACAACTGTGCTTGCTTCAAGTGAAGAGGATTTGAAACATTTACTGATGAAGATCAAAGAACACACCCTTCAGTATGGATTGTGCCTTAACATCAACAAAACAAAAACCGTAAAACTAGGTCAGTAAGCAACTTATTCATAAATGGAGAAAAGATTGTGGTTGTCCAAGATTTTGCTCTACTTGGTTCTACAATCAACACCCATGGAAGCAGCAGTCATGAAATCAAAAGATACCTTGCATTGAGAAAAGTTATGGCAAAAGACCTCCTTAAAGTGTTGAAAAGTAAAGATGTCATATTGAAGACAGAGGTGTACCTGACTCATTGCTTGGTATTTTCACTTGCATCATATGATTGTGAAAGCTGAATTCTGAATAAGGGAGACAGGAGGAGAATTGATGCTTTTTAATTATAGTGCTGGAGACAAATATTGAATATACCATGGACTGCCAAAAGAACCAACAGATCTGTCCTAGAAGAAGTGCAACCAGTGTGTTCCTTGGAAGCAAGGATAGGTAAACTGTGCCTTATGTATTTTAGACATGTTGTGAGGAAGGACCAGTCCCTGGAGAAGGACATAATGTTTGGGAGAATTGCAGGCCAATGAAAAAAAAAAAAAAAAGGAAAACTCTCAAGTAGGTAGACACAGTATTTGCAACAATGGGCTTAAACATAAATAAGATCATGTACCTGGCACAGAATTTAGGAGTGTTTTGTTCTGTTATATAGAGGGTCAGTATGAGTCAGACCCAACTCGATGGCACCTAACAACAATAACATTGTGAATGGGATAGTTATCTTGATTTTATTCTCTTTCTGTTCCCTATTGGTGTAAAGTATGGCTACTTCTTTGAGTGTTAATTTTGTATCCTGCTACTTTGCTAAAGGAGCCAATTAGCTCTAAAAGTTTTCTAGTGGAATTTTTGGAGTCCTTTGGGTAGAAGATCATGTCATCTGTGAATAAAGATAATTTAACCTCTTCTTTTCCTATCTGTATTCCTTTATTTTCTTTCTCTTGCTTGATTGCTCCAGCTAGGACTTCAATCACAATATTGAAAAAGAGAAGAGAGAGTAGACATCCGTGTCTTGTTTTTGATCTTAGAGGGAACGGTTTCAGTTTTTCCCCTTTTAATATGATGTTGGCTGGAGGTTTGTCATGAATGGCCTTTGTGAGGTTGAGATATGTTCCAACTATGCTCAATTTCTTCAGGACTTTTATCATGAAAGGATGTTGCACTTTGTCGAAGGCCTTCTCAGTGTCGATTGCAATGATCATGTGATTTCTGTCTGCCAGTCTCTTGGTAGGTTGAATTATGCTATTTAATTTTTGTATGTTGAACCAGCATTGCATCTGTGGAATGAAGCCCACCTGATCATGGTGTATAATCTTTCTTATGTGTTGCTGAATTTGGTTTGCCAGTCTTTTATGGACGATTTTTGCATCAATGTTCATCAGGGAAATTGGTCTATAGTTTTCTACATTTACATCTACATTTACATGAAGAGTCCTCATCCAGTGGTGGTATCAGAGTGATACTGGCTTTGTAAAATGAGTTGGGAAGTATCCCTTCCTTCTCTATTTTATGAAATAATTTGAGGTATGAATTCCTCTTTGAAGGTTTGATGGAATTCAGCTGTGAATCCATCAAGTCCTGGGCTCTTATTTGTTGGGAGTTTATAATTATTATTATTGTTGTTGTTGTTTCTAATTCAGTGAATGTCATGAGTCTGTTTAATTTGCTTATGTCCTCTGGGCTTAGTTTTGGTAATTTATATGTGTTAAGGAATTTGTCCCTTTCTTCTGTCTACTTGTTTTTGGGGGAGTACAGTTTCTCAAAGGAATCTCTAATGATCTTCTGGATTTCATTGGCCTCTGTTGTTATCTTTCCTTGTGATCTCTGAATTTTTAAAATTTGAGCCTTTCTCTCCTTTTGTCTGTCTGGCTAAGGGAGTGTCAATTTTGTTGACCTTTTCAAAGAACCAGCTCTTGGTTTCATTAATTCTTTGTATTGTTCTTTTAGTTTCCAATTGGTTAATTTCTGCCTTGATCTTCACAATTTCTTTCTGTGTATTTCTTTTGGGGTCGGCTTGTTGTTAGTCTTCCAGTGTTTTAGTCATTACTTAATTGGGTTTTCCATCACTTATTGGTGAAGGCCATGGCTATGACCTTCCCTCTTAGGAATGTTTTGGTGTTATCCCATGAATTTTGAGGATATGTTTTCATCCTCATTTGATTGCAGGAATCTTTTAATTTCCTCTCTGATCTCCTCAGTGACCTATTGATCATTCAGAAGTGTGTTATTTAGTCTCCATGTATTTGTAACCTTTCTGAAATGTTTCAGGTTTTTGAGTTCTAGTTTTATTCCATTGTGATCTGATACGGTAGGGATGATTGCAATTTTTTGTATTTGTTGAAGCCATTTGTGAACTAAAATGTGATCTGATAATGATACTTAAGATTTATTCACCAAATATAGGAGCACCTTAACTTTATAAAACTGTGGTGTTGGGAAGAATGTGTATTTCATCTCTGATGGATGGAGTATTCTGTAGACATCTGTAAGGTCCATTTGATCTATGGTGCTGTTAAAATCCTTCACTTATCTGTTGAGTTTTTGCTTTGATGATCAGTCTTTTGAAGAAGTGGTGTATTGAAATCTGTTATAATTATTGTGTCTGGCCCCATGTGTTCCTTTATCTCCAATAAAGTTTGTTTTATGAAGCTAGGTGCACCTATATTTGATGAATAAATAAGAAGTATCATTATGAGTTTCTAGTTGACTGTTCCTTTTATTAATATGTAGTGACCATCTTTGTCTCTTCTGATTAGTTTGAGATTTAAGCCTAAATTGTCAGAAATTAGTATCTCTACTCCTTCTGTTTTTGGTTTTCACATGCTTGCTATATTGTTCTCACCCTTTAATTTTCAGACTTTTATGGCCTTAGTGGATTAGGTGAGTCCCTTGAATCCCACAAATTGAAGGTTTTTGTTTTTTAATCCAGTTGGCCAATCAGTACCTCTTCAATGATGAGTAAGGACCACTTACATTTAGGGTAATTATTGAGAGGAGCTTATTACTCTGCATCATTTTGGTGCTTATTTCTTTTGTTGATTCCCATTTTGCCATTATATTCTTGAGTTCTCCCTCATATCTATTATTTATTCCTTTGATCTTGCATTTGTAATTGTCTTACTATTCCTATATGTGGTGTTTCTTTCACTAAAGATCTTCTGCAATGCTGGTTTGGTGGTCATGAGTTGCCTCAAATTGTCAATATGATGGAATGTCTTGAACTCTGTCTATTTTAAAGGTAGCTTTGCTGGATAAAATAATTTTGGTTGGCAATTATTGTTTTGCAGGGCTTGAATGATGTCTGATTATGCTTTCCTTGCCTTTAAAATAGTTAAGAAGTCAGCTATTATTCTGATGGGGTTGCCTTTATAAGTGATTTGGTGCTTCTCTATTGAAGCTTTTAAAGTAACTTCTTTGCTCTCTATATTTAGCATTGTAATTATGATATGTCATGGAGATCTGTTCTGGTCTACTGTATTTGGAGTTCTGGATTCTTCTGTGATATAGATATCTATTTCTTCCCTTAGTTTTGGGAAGTTTTTAGCTATTATTTCATTGAAAAGATTTCATAATCTGCTAATGTTATTTTGAGCTCTTCCATCAACCTCCTGAATTCATAGGTTGTGTCTCTTCATTTAACAAAGACCTCTTGAAAGAATTGATCATAATGCCTCATCTTTATATCTTTCTGGTCATCTGCATAGATAAAATCTCCAACTTTTTCTTCAGTATCAGAAATCCTGTTTTCAATCTTGTTCAGTCTGGATACTGAAGTATCTGCTGTAACATTAAGTTTATTGACTTTGCCTTGTAATTCCAGCATTTCTATTTGATTCTTCTTCAGGATCTTGATTTCTTTGCTGAATTTTCTTCTAAGTTTTTGTTCAGTGTTACAATTGCCCTTATTGTGGTATCCTTGAGGTCTTTCAACATATTTACAATCAGCCTTCTAAATTTGTTTTCTGGCATGTCTAAGAATTCTCTTACTTTATAATTATCTATTGAAAGGCTCTGGTCCATTCAGGCTTCCTATCCAACCTGACCTTTCATGTTTCATGTATTTTTATGTTGAGGTTTTCCCATTGCTTGATCTGTATGAAAAGTCTAGCCAATGGAAGGGTTTAAGAAGTCCAATTTTGGTTTTGACAAATAAATTTTGGAGATTTTGCTTGACTAGTGTAGCCTAATCCAACTACTAGTTGGAAATTATGGTTAGTAAGGTTGGTAGCAAGAGGTTTCAAAGTCTATGGATGTAGAGGGGGAGGTAAAGTGGTATAGGGGAAAGCTAGTAAGAGACCATCAGAATTAACTAGCTCTTCAGAGGCTGACACAAAATTAAAAAAATAAATAAAAACCAGAACCACCCAATCCACTCAGAAAAAGAAAACAGAAACAAAAACAAATACAACAAAACAACCCTCCAGAACTGCTTGACCCACTCAAAAAAAGAAAACAAAAAAGAAAAAGAGAGAAAAAACCCTTAGTCCAGAACCACTCAACCCACTGAGAAAAAGAAAACAAACAAAACAAAAACAAAAACAAATAACAAAATCTCAGAATCACTCGACCCACTGAGAAAAAAGAAAAAAAGAGAAGAAAAAAATAAATTAAATAAACCCCAGGATCATTTGATCCACTGAGAAAAAAGAAAACAAAACCAAAACAAAACAAGCAAAAAACCCCAGAACTGCTTGACTCATTCAGAAAAAGAAAGCAAAGCAAAGCAAAGCAAAACAAAAACAAAAACCAGCAACTGGGAACCACTGAATTAACCACATTGATTTATTCAGGCTATGTGACTGTCACTCAATTTCTTAAGATTTCCACCTTCTTTCCGGATGTTGTCAATCACCTGTCCCACACTACTGGCTACTCCCTCCATAGCCTATAATGCTGGGCTAGGTTTGTCCATAGCCCTCGCTATAGGCATTTACCCAGCACTGGCCCAGACCAATCACCTTTGAGACCTGCTCAGGCAATGTTGTGCATTTCTTTTGGTGACTGCTCCTTCACTGCCCTGGGCTGCATGGGTGTATTTCCCAGTTGAGGTGGTTTGGTCAGACCCCCAGTCTTGTTCCCTGACTCACCCTTTGCTGACAGTTCACTAGTGAGCCACTGTCCCTATTAGAAGCATCTGTCTGGTCTGCAAATTGTTGTTGTTGTTAGGTGCCGTTGAGTCAGTATCTGACTCATAGTGACCCTATGCACGATAGGCGAAACACAATTGTCAGTGCTTCTCTGTCATTCATAGGGTTTTCAATGGCAGATTTTTTTTTTTTTTTTTTGGCAGTACTGGGGTTTGAACCCAGGGCCTCGCTCCTGCATGCTCTGCAAGTGCTGAACCACTGAGCTGCACCCCAGCCCATTTTTTACTTTTTGAGACAGGGTCTCGCTAAGTTACGCAGACTGCCTCTGGTCTCGAACTTGCGATCCTCCTGCCTCTGCCTCCCAAGCCGCTGGGATTACAGGCGTGCACCACCACACCCTGCTGGCAGATTGATTTTTGGGAGTGACTTACCAGGTCCTTCTCCCAAGCCTACAGTATCTGGTGCTCCCAGGCAGTCTCCCATCCAAGTGTCAACCAGGCCTGACATCTGCAAATTTGTTCCCAATATCTTATGTGAGATTTTTTTCCCCCTGTGTGTCAGGCACCATGTCCCAACTCCTCCACGTGGGAAGAAGTTCTCCCTACACACTCACATGCTGGCAGGATGGCGGTGTGGTGTTCAGCCACTCCCTCTGGTGAGTCTCAGCCTGGGGCTCCCTGCGCCACACTCCCACCATGGCTTCTGCAGCCAGTGCCACTCTGACTGCCTCTCCCCCACCCCTTGTTGCTGGCTCCTGCTCGTGCCACAGCCCAATCACTCTCTCTCTGGCTCTCAGTTCCAGCATCGCTGGTGGCCAGGGAGCTGACAGCCTCTTCTCAGCTAATACCACACTTCCCTGGCCTGGAGGTGAGGCCAGATGCTAAGTGATGGCCACTCCAGTGGCTTCTTCCCAAGGAGAATCTTTTGGACCTCTGCTCTTGTTTCCTGCAATACCTCTCCTCTGGCGATTGCTTGCCCAGGGTCGCCCCTCCATCTCTACCTCTTCTCAGTGGCTTTAAATTTCAACTTTTGGTCTGTGGTCCTCATGCAGACCTTTTTTGGATAATTAACACTGTTCTCCAATATTTCTCTGTTCTGAGTAGAGTTTTGCATCTGTTTCTATCTATTTTCTTCCCTGGTTAAAATGTGGCTGTTACCCTTCCACCATCTTAACTGGAACCTATCAAGTTTTATGTTTAAATATTAATTGTATTTCCATGCCCTTCCTTCACTTCTGTTCTCTAGTTCTACCATCTAAGGGGCTAACATTAAGAAAACAACCTACTGCAAGTATTCAAATAAGCATTCATACCTGAATGGTCACAGCAGCATCATTTATAACAGCCAAGAGGTAGAAACAACTCAAATGTCCATCAATTGATGAATGGATAAACGAAATGTGATCTCTCCACACCACGGAATATTTTTCATCATTAAAAAGAAATGAAACATGAGCCAGGCACAGTGGCGCATGCCTGTAGCTCAGGAGGTGGAGGAAGGAGAATCACAAGTTCTAGACCAGAGGTAGTCTGCATAACTTAGTGAAACCTTGTCTCAAAAAGTGAAAAAATGGGCTGGGGGTGCAGCTCAGTGGCAGCAAAGCATGCAAGTGTGAGGCCTTGGGTTCAATCCCCAGTACTGAAAAGAAAGAAAGAAAGAAAGAAAGAAATGAAACACTACAATGTGGGTGAACCTTGAAAACATGATGCTAAGGGAAATAATCCAGATACAAATGGTCACACACTGTATGACTCCATTTACACAAAATACCCAGATTAAGCAAATCTATAGAGACAGAAATAGGACTAGTGGCTGACAGGGGGAGAGGGAAGGGACAGTGATGAGGTAGGTATTGCTTGATGGGAACCGTTTTTCCTTTGGGGCATGGTGAAAATGTCTTACAATGAGATAGAAGAAATGATTGAGTAATATTATATTGTGAATGGGTTAAATGCCACTGTGTTGTACATTTTAGATGGTTAATGGGTAATTTTATGTTATATCCTCTATGTGTCTGTCAGCTTGTGCACTTGCATGTTGCTGGGATGCTAAAAGCGATGCCACTGGTATTCCAGATACTAGCAGAGCCACCCATGGCAGACAGGTTTCAGCTGAGCTTCCAGCCTAAGACAGACAAGGGAGAAGGACCTGGCAGCCCACTCCCAAAACAATTAGCCATTGAAACTCTGTAAACATCAGAGAAGTTCTGTCAAATATAATGCCAGAAATGAGCCCTCCAGGCTGAAAGGCATTCAAGAACCTACTGGGGAAGAGTTACCTCTTCAAGTAGAGTCTACCTTGATGGGAATGGAGTAAAGCCCCTGGGACCTCCTTTTGCTTGACATGCCATGACTCAAAATGAGAAGAAACATAGGGGCTGCAACATTGGGCTCAAACACAAAAAGACTGTGTGCAGGACACAGTGTTGGGTAGTGTTTTGTCCTGCTATACTTAGTGTCGCTTTGAGTGGGATCTGACTGGACAGTCCCTAACAATAACAACAACATGATAGGTGATTTTATTGCAATTTTGAAAGAAAGAAGCAAAGAAACTCCGGTTTCTAAGTTAGACAACTGGGTGATCTTGAATGTGTTATTTAATGTCTTTGGGTCTCAGTTTCCACATCTATCTTAAGAGGTTGGTGTGAAATTAAAAGCATTCATTCAAAAACTCTTTATTTAGCACTTACAGTATCAGGTGAGAACAGTGAGCACAGAGAACACAATGGTGAGGAAGCAGGCTGTCGATCCCTCTCACCACGTAGGGATTCACTGTGCAGAGGCGGCAGAAGCTCACGCACTGACTTCACCAAACAGACATTTCTTTGCAAAAAGTCCAGAGGTGGTACAGGTTCTAAGGTGACATGTATTCCAGACTCCCATGCTTTGACTTAAGGTGTGGCTTTTTCCCTTCTGGTGGCTCAATGGCTGCGCACCTCCGGAGAGGAGAGGAGGGCAACTCTGTTTCTGGTAGGAAGAAGATAGAAGGGTTAGATATACCAAAAATCCAAAGTTGCCTGAAACTCTCCAGGTGCTTCTGCTTCCTCTCGTCTCCTGGCCAGAACTGGGCTGCAGATCTGCCCCTGGCTGCAGTAGAGGCTGGAGGGCGAGATTTTTAGTGGTACAGGTGGCTGCCTGGTGAGAAGGAAGAGAAAGACAGCAACGGGGCCATCTCTGCCACAGTCCTCCTCCTCTGTGTGGTGAAGGAAGACATGAATCAGCTCATCACAAATCCATGTAAAGCAACAGTGAGCTAAGGGTAAGGTGCTCCTCTGCCGGATCATAGAGCCAGAGACCATGACCTGATCCTGCCCGCCACACAGGCTTCCTGAGGACCTGGTGTTTGAACTGAGATCCGAGCATGCCGGATCCTTACCAGGCAGCAGCAGGGCCACGGTGTACAGAGGATTTTCATCCTGACCCTAAGAACAATTAAGGCGCTGGAGAGTGAGGGGACAGCAGGGTGATAAAAAGATCACCTGTGCCAGTGTGGAAGGCAGATTGGAGCCTGAGTGGATTCAGGGACCCACAGGGAACTGGAGGTCTGGGCAAGAGACATTAGTTGTGGGACTTGGTAAGAGGTCTTTGTTTGGGTTCCCCGGAAGTAGGTGATCAGCAGGGTTGCAGGACCTGAGCCTGAGTGGGGAAGGAAGTCAGCAAATGTGGTATTAGCACTGTGGGCGCCTGGAGCTTAATCCCATGAAGCCCTTGAGGAGTCACGTGGTGCACACACCAAGTGGCAAAGGAACGGGAACATCCATGCTGCCACTTCCTGTCTGGCCATCCTTAGGAAGAGGCTTCACTCCCGAGTTCCTGTTTTCAAGCGGGGATAATAATCTATCCACCTTATGACACTGCTGTGAGGAATAAATAAATGAATCAGTGACTCCAGCCATCTCCTCGTAACAGAGGACCCTCATGGCCTCTCTGGCCCAGCTCCTTGGTGCAGCCAGGCCGACTCTGCCATGGCTGGCTGGGGTCCACTGAGACCCTCTACCCACCTGTACATCCGCCTTGCCTGTGACAGCTTGGGTCCCAGGACGCACTTGCTCAGTCACTCTCAAAGCCACCTGCACAGTCACAGGCCTTGGCATTCACAGGCCGTTAGCATTCCCATGGTGGCTGCTCTGAGCAGGAATGCTTACCTTCCTTCAGCAGGCTTGCCGTGTGGTCCTCATGTGCATCCAGGGTAGAGAAAGCTCTAGGGACCACTGCCTGGGTTCTTCCGGGGGACACATGGGCAAGGCCTTGACCACCCTCCCTTGCAGACCTCACTCCCCTGTGAGAAAAGGCTGTGCGGGATTCCTGCTGGTGGGGGTTGTTTGCTGAGATCTCGGCAGGGGAACCTCGGCAGTCTGGTGCAGGAAGGTGGCACGGGGCCAGGCCCTCTTCACATGGCCCTGGCCACCTGGATCTGTTCGGCTTCTGCGGCTCTCATTTAGGAGAAGGGGTCTGGTGCATTAAAACATTGCTATGAAGTCCCCAAGGTAGAGGATGTCCTGGGCTCCTAGTGCTGGAAAAGTCCCCAGGCCAACCCTGCTGAGGGGCAGGGAAAGCAAGGCCAGGGGCAAAGAAGAAATGACAAAAGGGCAGGGCAGTTGGGAGTGTCCTCATCAGAACTGGGGACTGTGTTCGCTGAGTCTCATGCAAGACCCTGGAGGGGCTGAAGCAGAGGTGCTGCAGCTGGGCCCAGGCCTGGGAGCTCAGCCAGAGGTCCTGTCCACCCAGGCTCTGCTGCAAGCTGAGCAGAGAGGGGCAGTGGGACTCTCTGCTGGGGGCCCAGGGTTAATGGTTAAGCTGCTTGCCCTACTGGGCTAGAGGTTAATGTTTGAAAGCGAGACAAGTCACAGGAAATGCCACTTAGGGAGCTGTCACCCAGCTGGCATAGTTATCACAAATAAAAAATTAACTCTTCAGCTATTCTGGGTTAGGTGGCCAAGGCCAGCCCTGCATTTTGTGGGAACGTTTCAGGGTCACCCTAATAGCTGTGTGGCCTGCTCTGCTGGGATGTTTATTACTCTGTTTCCAGAAGCTATGACCCCCTCAGAGCTGACAGGTTGAAAGGCTCTAGTTCTTCCTAGGGGAAGAATATTCCAGAAGGATGGTGTGGTGGCAGGAAAGGTAGAGGCCCTGCAGTCAGACAGACCTGGGCAGGTGTCCTGCTCTGTCATGTAGGCACCCTGTGACATCCAGCAAGACTCTGGTCCTTGGTGCCTCACCTTCAAGTGGGGACATGCTGGCCACCTTCTGGTTTCTGCCCAGCCAGTTGCCCACTCCTCAGATCATGGGCAAGAAGAAATAGCCTCTTTTTTCTTTTTTTGTTCCTTTTTCTTTTCTTACCTTTCTCTTTTTCTCCTTTTCTTTTCTTTTCTTTTTCTTTTTCTTTTTTTTGGTACTTTTAAAATTTGAGATGAAATTCACATGATGTTAAATTAACCACTTTGTTTCCCCACCTATTTGTTTATTTATGTATTTACTTTGAATCAGGGTCTTGGTATGTATTCCAGGCTGGCCTCAAACTCATGATCCCCCTGCCTCTGCCTCCTGACTACTGGAATAATAGGCGTGCACCCCCACATCCAGCCAAAGCATTGCAATTTTGCTTTGTTTTGTTTTGTTTTTTGTTATGTTGGGGATTAAACCCCACAGCCTTGTGCATGCTAAGTAATCGCTCTACCACTGAGCTACTCCCCCACCCCTAAATTAACCACTTTACAGTACACAGTCCCCTGGCACTTAGTGCACTGACAATGCTTCGCAACCACTACTTCTATCTAGTTCTGAAACATTTTCATCACCCCAAGATAAACCCCCACAACCACTAAGGAATGGCTTGCCACTCTCCCCTCTTCCCAGCTGTCCACAGTTACTAATCTGAGTTGTGTCCCTGTGAAGTTGCCAACTCTGGAAGTTTCCTAAGCACAGACCCGAAGCACGTGGCCTTCAAGTCCGTCCACCTCCCCTCACTGGGCGTAGTGCTTTTGAGGTTCATCCAGGTGCACGTGAATCGGTACCCCATGGGAGCCGCCTTTTCGGCGCTGCTCTAGCAGACACTCTCAACCCCTTCTGTACCTGCTCCTGATGCTCTTTGGAGACCAGACCTTCTCCCCTTGCCTGGCACTGTTACCCATGCTGTGCACAGCTCACCTCTGCCCAGCCTCTCGTCTGCACAACTGATCTTGGCTCATTTCTCAGAAATTATTTTATATTTTGTATAACATTTTAGGCACTTTAAAATTTTAGTTCTTAAAATAATGATGCAGTAAGGCTCCAAAAGCCCCAGGATCCCTCAGAATTGCATTGAGACTGTCAGCCCAAATCTTTGGCCCCTAAATCCCAAGCATTTGCTAGTTTGTTATCCAGTCAGATCAAAGTTAGCAGGACTGAGCTCTGAAAGGCAGAAACCATGATCCTCCCCAAATGCATCTTCCATTAGAGAGAAAAAGAGAGATGGCTCACGCTGATTAATGCTTGGTGTGACAGTGGTGTTAAGTGGAGTCTTTAGGCTGGGTGAGGAAGAGCTCTTGGGGTACACAGGGTATACAGTCCCTGGGGAGGGAGGGACTTAGCTCCTGGTGCTTAAGAGCTTAGAGGGAGACAAGCAGCCTACCCCAGGGGAGCAACTGTGCAGCCCCAGGACCTGAGGGGCCCTTGAGCTCATGTAGTGCAGTCTCTATTCAGTTCCTGATGCTCTTCCCAGTGATGGGGAACTCACTACTCCTAAATTCATTCATCCCATCAAACAGCTTATGCTTCCTGGTTTAAGATAAATTCCCAGACTCTTTTGCTGTGCCTCCTGTGGTATGGTTTTAAATGTCTTTGCTACCCTGGGACTTCAGTTCCTCCAGCCCCATCCTGACCACAGGGCCTTTGGCATGTGGTCCAGGGATCACAAAGATGAGCGACATGTTTCTAGACCTGAGTCTACATGTCAAGTCATTGGCAAAACCAGGAGCAGGGCTGGGGCTGGGCCAAGAAAGGCCAAGGGAAGCCGGGCAGCAGGCTGCTGTGCAGGGCTTGTCCTGAACGACTAGGGCCATGGTGAGGAGAAGGGATGGGTGGAGGAAGAGAGTCGTGGAGTTCTGGAGATGGATGTGACAGTCCCCAGGAAGAGGAGGGAGCCAATGCTTAGGAGTAGAAGCCGCAAAAGGATACATGGGGGTGAGGCCAGGAGGAGCTGCGGACTCCTTGGTGATTGTGACTATCTGGGGGTGCAGAGGGGGTGGGAACAGATGCAGCACCCACCACCCCAGTGGCGCAGCCCAGCATGGCCCTGGGGGGCTTGGCTGTTCCTGGCCCTGTCATAGCAGCCTGTCACACTGCTCCAGAAATAGTCCCAGGTTATCATCAGGCCATCTGAACACAATAAATCAAAGGCTGGAGGACTGAGCTCTCTGTTGAGGTGAAACAGAGCAAATCCTGTCAGAGGGTTCTGTGCCTGGGCACCCGGCCGGGTGGGGAGCCTGATGATCCTCAAGGTGCCATCAGCCCTCCAGGGCTGCCCTTGCCCTTCTGAGCCCTGCCTTGCCCCACACTTGCCTCTGTGGCCACCTCTCTGTCCCCGTGGGCAGGACACTGGAGGCTGACAGTACTGTGTGTCTGCCTTGGGCCTGGCGCAGGGCCAAGGACTTCATAGATACGAAGGAGACAAAGATGGAGGAGTCTGTGACCTTCTTTGGGTGACAACAGAGTGTTTTCTATTTTCTGTGACTTTAATTCTGACTCCATTCTCCTGGGGTGGCAGAAACTTAAGCCTTGATATTTTCTGGAAAATACCTCAAGCTTTGCTCCATGTGGGCTGGGATTTAGCTTTGTTGGTAGAGCACTGAGCTGCACTCTCTGAGGTCCCGAGTTCAATTCCCAGCACCGCAAAAATGGGAGAAGGACCTGGCAATCCACTCCCAAGGCAATTCCGAAATGGTCAGCCATTGAAAACCCTATGAGGGTTGCCATGAGTCGGATACCCACTCGACGGCACCTAACAACCTTGCTCCATGTGGATGATAGCTGACAGACAGACTCCTATTCCTGGCCACATGGCCCTTCTGTGCCTGGCTGGGGCTTGTCTAGATGTGTCCCCCACAGCCATTCTTCCCTGGGCAATCCATCCCACCCCTGAGCCAGCTGGGGAGCAGGGCCCTTGTGCCTCCTTCTGAAACCTTCCATGTCCCTGATCATCACTCCCTCCTCCCCATTTCTCCACAGTCTGGGGAAGGTCTTGCTCTCTTTCTGTTTTCTCCATTGCTATTATACCAGAATACTTTCATTTCCCGAGGAGCCTTTGGAAACTCCAGCCAGAAAGAAGTAAATTTTCCTGCCTTCCTCTGAGACATTGAAATGGTAATCACAGGAGGAAAGAGAGAGAAAAGGGGGAAAAATGCCTTGGAGAATTAAAAAGAACAGAGGTAATAGATGAGAGAATAGTTCCCTGCACTCACAGATCATTCAGTTCTCACAAAAATCCTGGGGAATGTTACTATGCCCATTTTATAGATGAGGAAACTGAGGCTTACAGAGGTAAGTGGCATGCCTAAGCCCAAGGCCGGCTGGGGTCCAAAGCCCACTCTGACTCCACCCTGGCACCTGCCCAACCCAGTACCCCTTGTTGTCCCCTAGGGCCGGGGCCACAGGCAGGCATCTCCTGCTCCCTGAGACTGTGTCTGCAGCAGGCACTGCTGGCCCTTGCTTCCCCCTTCCTCTTCCGCAGCCTTGTGTCCTATGCCTACAGCCGGGCAGTGGTGAGGACAGTAGCTAATCCCCACTCATTTCACCTGGGCTTTCCCCTTGGGACTTGGACCACAGCCCTGGTTACAGTCCCTTATCTCACAGAGGCCCGTGGATCCCCGCTCAGCCATGAGGGCTGCTGCCCAGGATCCCACAGCTCCCCCTGCCCTGGGCTGCAGCCATCCCCTGTGGAGCTCTTCAGGGAGGGCAATGCCTCCCCCATTCCTGCCCAGCGTGGGGAAAGGGGCATCTGGGAGAGGGTCAGAGAGTAATGCAAGGGGGGCCCTTATAAGCAGCCAGGAGGCTACAGCCTTGTGCCTTTTGAACTGTAACTTCCTTTATGTTTTCCTTTGAGTCAAAGGATATTTATTTACTTATTTATTTATTGGTGCTGGGGCACTGAAGCCAGGGCCTGGTGCAGACTTTGCAAGTGCTCTACTACTGAGTTGCACCCCCAGCCCCGTTTCTATTTTTTATCTTTAGTCTCTCTAGATTGCGCAGGCTGCCTCTGGCCTCAAACTTGTGATCCTCTTGACTCTGCCTTCCCAGATCACTGGGATTACAGGTGTGTGCCACCATGCCCGGCGAATCAATGGACTTTTCAATGTTAGCCTCATCCTGAACAACAGCAGGCTATAGGAACACAGATGCAATATGCTAGCTTTATCATTTTTCTAATGTACGTATATTAAATTCTATTTTAAAAGTATAACTATTAAAACAAAAAATGTTCAACCATGTACCACTTAAAAGCTGAGGCCCCCTCTGTGGGATGCCCTGGGTCTGTTCTGAGCCTTTTGTGCCTGGGCAGTGAAGCCAAGCTGGGAGAGAGGGAACCCATGTCATGGGTGCCCAGGAAATGAGCAGTACCCTGTGGGGTTAGCAGACAGGTCTGCTGCCACCAAGAGGAAGCCTAGCAGGGGGGACCCTTCCCTAGGCTGGGGAGACAGAAGGGCTAGGTGGGCCCCCAGCTCTGTCCCTTGCACCTGTCACTTGCCTCTTGGAGCCCTTGGTTCCTCTTCTCTCCCACAGGGAAGCAATCCTACCTGGCCCCTGGCCTCCTGTGACATTTAACCCCAGAGTGTCTGATGGGCATTTAGCATAGGCCTGGCATGGGCCTGCCCCAGCCTGAGAACCTTTTCTCTATGTGTGACTGTCAGAAAGGGCATGGCAGTAAGCCAGCTGGCAGGGGTCGCTACTTATCCCAGACACTCCTGCCCTGCCCTCTGCCAGTACCAGACTGGGTGTCCTGTGGGCCCATGATCCAGCTCAGGAAGGCACTCAGACGTCCTGGCACCTCTGTCTGGCCAGCCAGACCCCGGTCATCAGTTGCGTGGACTGGAGCCTTTGGCCAGCGCCTTGGCGGCCTGGCCAGCGTCTCTCTCCTTGGTTGAGCAAACAGGCTCCAGCATTGTCAAGGCTCTGGAAGTGCCCACCTACTTCCAGTGTGGGAAAAGCCACCGAACTGGCAGGGAGGCTGCTCTGCCAACCTGGCATCCTGTGGCCACAGGAAGCTGTCTGCATAAGGAATGAAGTCACAGGTCCTCTTGTCTCTTGGGACTCCCAATGCCAGAATAGCTCAGCCTGGAGAGAGACAGTGAGTTATCCGGAAAGGACCAAGGATCTCCCAGGACCAAGTCACAGTCCCAGTACATTTGGGGAGCCCAGAGTCACCCAGAGATCTGCTGAGCTCTGGGAGACCCTGCTCAGGCCCACAGAGCAGCGTCCACAGCTGGCAGTTGGGTAACCAGGCTCCCTGATGGTGGGGAACCCTGCCCAGACCCTGGCAGGGAGGGGATTCAAAACAGACCCCCTCAGGCCCCTCCTCTTGTGGGGCTCACTGGGACACTCAGGAATCTCCCATGGGTTCCTTAAAGGACACAGACAACTGAGCCTTGGCCCCATGGATGATTTCACTGGCCTTATGGGGGCCCCAACTAAGCCCTACCCTTGACATCCCACTGTTTCCCTCCTCCATGTCCCTGCCACACTTGTGGGGGGGCACAGCTTGCCCTGTCCCTCACCCAGCCTCCCGACCTCCCTCCCTGGCCTGCTGATCTCGGGACTGGGCTCGTCTCTCGGCCTCCCACATCCTTTCTGGTGCTACTGCCAAGGTAGAAACAGGCCACGCTTGCGTTCACCTCCCACCTCCTCAGTACCGCTCTCTGCCAAGGGCCATCTCTCCTGGCCCCGCCCACCAGTGCCGGTCCCGCCCACCCATGCCTGCCCCGCCCCAACCCCCCAACACGCCACTTTTCTTTGGCTTAGTACCACCTGGAGGCTAGGCTAGACGGATGCTGTGAGGTGGCGCCAAGCAGCAGGCTGGCTAGGCAGACCCACCCAGCGCCTGCGTTTCCTGGCCGTGTGCACTGGGAAGCCGCTTCCCTTCACTCTGCTTCATGGCTTCATTTGCAAAACAGAGGGTGAGCCAGGAGCCTTGGGTCCCCCCGATAAGCACAAAACCGGAGCTGGAGGGCAGAGGACTGGAAGGCTAGGACCTGGAAATGGAACTGCGAAGTGCTGTGGTTGTGAATGCAAAGGCCCACTTACAAGGGATGATGGTGGGGTCTGAGAGGCGCCAGCATCGCTCTATTCATTTGTTCATCTGCCACATGTATTGACCTTTGCTCTGCCAGGCCTATTGTAGACACAGGGGCTGTAGCCATGGGCAGTGAGACAAGTCCCTGCCCTCATGGGCTGCCTGTCTGGTGGCAGGCAGAGACTGGCAATGACCTCCCCTGGCCTCAGGAGGTAGGGCCATGGCTGTCTGTGTCACTGTCTGCTGGTAGCCAGGAGTAGGTCTGGGCCCTCAGCCATGGGGAAGAGAGAGAGACACCGCGTGGATTCTCACAGGAAGGCCTGATGACCACATACAGCAGCATCTAGCAGGTGGATGTTGGATAGGAAGGGCGGGGAGTCTTAAGATACAGATTTCTGAGTCCAGCCTCTGAGTGGTTGAATTAGAATCTCTAGGGGTAAGGTCCAAAGATCTGCATGTTGGACAGGCTCCCAGCTGATTCTGATTTGTGCCAAGAGTCATGGCCTCAGCAGTGGGCAGGTAGCCGGGAAGACTGGATTTCGAGGGGGCAAAGGTGTCAAGGAAGATAGTGATACTTTGAACCTAGCCAGACTAATGCCTATAAGGACCGTTCGCAATTTTCAAAGCTGGGAATTTGCCCTCTGTGTCCTCTGGTGACCCTGGAAGACCATACACATCTCCCAGTTCCTAGAGCTAAAATTTGCAGTTCAGAGGACCTGGGCTGGCTCCTTGGCAGAGGCCAGAGTAAAAAGGAATGCAGTGCGGAAGGGGCTGCTATTCACTACCGCCTGCTTGCTGTGGCTAATTCTCTTGACAACCTCAGGAGGGAGCATCTGTTCCCCAGGAGAGGGGAAGAAATGGGCCTGGGCAGCCAAGGTGGTGAAGTAGCACTGGGTCCCAGCTCCCTGGCTCTTTCTCCAAAGTTCTACAACAATGTGCTCTGAACTCTGTTCCCTAAAGCAGATATGGGGAAACTGCGGCTCCCTTCATGGGAGCCCCCAGTGATGACCCCCAGATGGCATGGATCCCCAGAAACCTGACACAGGAATTTCCCTGGGTCCCTGTCCCTTAGGATCAACTTCAGGAGAATTAATGGGTGATTATGTGAAGTGAGGGCTGGGATTTAGCTCAGTTGGTAGAGCGCTGCGCTGCAGTCTCTGAGGTCTGGAGTTCAATTCCCAGCACCGCAAAAATGGGAGAAGAGCCTGGCAATCCACTCCCAAGGCAATCCCGAAATGGTCAGCCATTGAAAACCCTATGAGGGTCGCTATGAGTTGGATATGACTCGACGCCACCTAACAACAACCAGGCCAAGACATGTGCCTTCTTCAACTCCAGGGAAATCCCGACCTGCACGTGCAAGGTTTTTATGAGACACTATGTGTCTCTTCCGGGGCTGGGATTTAGCTCCATTGGTAGAGCACCGTTCTGCGGCCTCTGAGGTCACGGGTTCGATTCCCAGCACCGCAAAAGTGGGAGAAGGATGTGGCAACCCACTCCCAAAGCAATCCTGAAACAGTCTGCCATTGAAAACCCTATGTGGGTCGCTATGAGTCGGACATGACTCGACGGCACCTAACAACAACAACGTGTCTCTTCCAGCCTTCCTTTATCTTCAACCCTGAGCCCTTACCCTGTACATGGCAGACTGCCAGTCCCCAAAGGTGAAAAGGTACATTTCTCAGATGCCATGGGCTCCTGATATCAAGGGGCCAGTACCTAATGGGACTTGGGAGTAGCCAGTGAGGATGACAGACAGGGAGCAGGACTGGGGTGAGGGTAGGGATGGAGCAGCTGGTGGCCTGCCCTCCATCCCAGGCGGTTGCTGTGGCTCTTCTCTGCAGGCTGTGAGGGGCTGTGGGACAACATGAGCTGCTGGCCCGCTTCTGCTCCAGGACACACCGTGGAGGTGGAGTGCCCCAGGTTCCTCCGGATGCTGACGAGCACAAACGGTAACTACCCAGCCCGGGGGGCCTGGTGAGGGGCCAGAGCAGACGGTCAGGAACCTTCTCTGGGGATAAGCAGTGGGTGAAATGGTACAGGGGTTGGGGGGCTAGGGATTTGCAGCCTTGCTTGGGGGTGTAGGGTGGGTTCAGTTCCCAGGGTCTCAAGGAAGAAGGGGGAGGCTGTATCCCCTAGAAGGTGATGAAGAAGGCTGAGCTTGCTTCTCTTTGCCCTGCCCCCGCCATTTATGGCTCTCCTCCCTCCTTCCATGTTTCTGCCCCTTTAGCAACCAGGGGCCTTGCTCCAGGCCCCCATGTCCAGACCCCACCCTGGCAGTGCCAGGCTCCCAAATGGCCTGCCTTCCAGAATACTCGCTTCTTCTACCATAGGCCATGCTGGAAACCATGGGCTCCCTGGGAGCCTCGGCCTCCTGGGGCCCCTGCCCTGAGGACAGCAGCAGTTTACAAGAATTTTCTTAATTGACTAACTTGGTTAAAGGTCAGCCAAGTGCCAGGCATTTTCACATACATGGGCTTATTTAGTCACCACAAGATCTCAGCGGGTCACCTACATTTTCTCTGAACCCAGAGACCAGTAAGAGCCCGGTAGGCACTGAGAGAGCTTCAGCTGCTCGCCTTCCAGTTCACAGCAGCAGGTGGAGATACTGAGACTCGAACTCGATTTCTGACTTCAAGACCAGTGCTTTGTCCTTGAGGTCTTGGCCAAGGCAGGTCTCTGGCCCCATGGTTGGGGTGACCCTGGGAGGAGGCAAGGCAGGTTCATGGCCTTTGGCCTCTGCCCTCAGTGGGGTCATTTGTGATCTCAAGCCTGCCCTGGGCTGACCTCACTGCCCCTTCCCCTCACCATTGTTGTTGTTAGGTGCCCTCAGATCTGACTTATAGTGACCCTATGTACAACAGAATGAAACGCTATCCAACAGTGCCTTGCCTGGCATTATGTCAGTGCTTCTCTGCTATTCATAGGGGGTTTCAATGGCTGATTATTTCAGAATTGTTTTGGGAGTGGGCTGCCAGGTCTTTTTCCCATTTTTCAGGTGCTGGGGATCAAACCTAGGACCTCAGAGCGTGCAGAACAGCACTCTACCAACTGAGCTAAACCTCAGGCCCTCCTTCACCATATAAGGCAGGAAAAGCCACCTGACAAGGCCCTTAACAAGAACAAACCAAAGAATGGTGACTTAATGCCAAAATCTGCCAGCCTTCCACAGCCATGCAAGGAAAGGATGACTGTGGAGACTGTGTTAGTCAGATTTCCATCTCTGTGAGGAGACCAGAGAAAATCAACTTAAAGGAGGAAAGCTTTATTTGGGCTCATGGTTTTGGAGGTTTCAGTACACGGTTGCCTGGCCTGTTGCTTTTGGGCTCATGGTGAGGCAGCAAATCATGGCAGGGAGTGCGTGGTGGAGCAGAGCTGTCACATCATGGTGGCCAGGAAGCAGAGAGAGCAAAAGGGGCCAAGGTCCCAGGATCCCCTTCTAGGACATGCCCCCCAGTGACCTCATTTCCTCCCACTAGGCCCCAATTCTTAAAGGCCCCACCATCTCCCAATGGCTGGGGACCAAGCCATTAATATAAGGACCTTTGGTAGATAGTCCAGATCCAAGTTATAGCAGGCACAGAGACCATGGGGCCTGAGAAGAGTATGGATTCTTTTTGCTGTAATTGTCAAGTGTGTGCCTATGAGCATGCACACCCCCTCACACATTTGGGGAATGTGCTGCTGCAGTTTATTCTCCCTTAGCCTTACTCAACACCCCACAATGCAGGAACTGGAGGGGACCAGGTGGACAGGCTGAACCCCATTCCTCTTCTCACTGATTTAATAACATTTGCTACTAGAGCAGAAAAGTCCCCCAGACCTTCACACACTGTTTGTCCGTGAAAGTCCAAAATGTCTCCCTGATTAGCTGGTGGCTCACCACACAATGGTGCTGGATCCGAGGATCTTCCTGCTGTGGCCTCCCCCCACAGCTCCAGGTGAGGGGAAAGGGCCCAGAGGGTCATGCAGTGAGCTTTTGAAGGCCAGGCCCGAGAGGGATGCCATTCTGCCCTCATTCCTTCAGCCAGCGCTCAGTCATCCAGGAGCACATGGCTGCAGGGGATGTGGGGAAGTATGGTCCACTTGGGTGCTGGGCAGCCTCAAGGCCCCCCTGGCTTATTGTCACTGAGCCTCAATTCCCTTATCTGTAAAGTGGAGGGAATAAGTAGTACTTGTCCTATAAGGCTGTGTTTGCAAATAAATTTGAAATAGCTTCCTTTGTCCCCTCCCCCTGGTCTTTCTTTTCTTGTCCACCTCCCCTAGACTCCCTGTCTAGACCCCAATTCTCACCCCACCCCCTACCCTCTCACACACACCTGCAAACTTGCCAGCAGTCTTTACTCTTGGCATGAGCCCTTTGCACCTGTCTTTGGAGTGTGCATGGTTCAGGATGCAGACATGGTTGAAATGGAGCTACATACTGGTCAGGTGCAAGATCAGGCCCAGATTCTGGTCCCTGACTCCTGTCCAGTGCTCCATCCATGGCTGAAGAGGGTTTTCTCCTGTTGGAAAGGACTTGAAGCTCTCCTCTTTCCCTGCCCTCCTCTCAAAGCCTTCTCAGAGCCACTGTCTTTCCTCCTGCCCTACTACAGAAGGGAGGAATCGGTGACCATGGCTACAGGGGCGCCTGATGCCACATCTGTCATATCTTTCTCCAGTTATCCGCTTGAACGCACACCTGCCTCATTAACTAGAATCCTGCTGTCCTCCTCTTAGACTCTCTACCCTTGAATTGCTCACCACTCACTGGGGATCCCAGGGGGTGAGTGTCCTGTCTGGATGCTTCCAGGATTGGGAGCTGGGGTCCCAGTACCTCCACTGCAGTTTTATCTTGCAGCCATAAGGTGGCACTGTGGGGCTGCAGGTCCACAAGAACCTTCACTTCCCAGTAGCTCTTCCTCTGGGTATGATTATATTCTGCCCTTTCCTCCCTCCAAGAAGGAAGCTCCCCACAGTGGTAACCCCAGCCCCAATTCCAACCCCGGGGGAGGAGTGCCCAGTGACTACCAGGAAGGGTTCTGGATCTTCCTTTTGAACAAGGAAACATAAATTCTTTCCCAGGGCACCTGCACACAGGCTTGGACATAGTGGGTATCCTTGTGACCTAAGAGGCTGCAGGTTGCATTTTGCCCAGGATGGTTCTCAGCCTAGAATGTTCCTGCTAAGAGCGACCCTTTGATTTTTAAAAGAGGACTGGCGTTCCAGATTCCTTATTAAAAGCCACCTTAGGGGTGGGGCCAGGCAGGGACCCTCTTTCCTCTCTGGTGTAATAGCAACTCCTAACCTTGTTAGAGTCCTAGGGACTTGAGAATAGGATGAAAGCTTTGGACAGCTCTTCCCTGACCTGCACGCGGCAGTGTGCACAGACATACTGACTGGGATTTCAGGGCTCCTCAGACTTGCACCTAGTTAGGGACCCCTCACCTATTAGGAATTAAACCCAAGGGAAGAGGGTGGGGTTGAAGGGACCCCAGGAAGATCCAACCCTGTCTCCTTTGCAGTCCTGCCAGTGATTCCATTAGCAGGGGCTCTACCTTGACACCAGCTCTGAGCACCTGGCTGGGGGCACCTGAAGATCTCCTGGGAATCCTGCTGGGCCCATAGGAACAGACAGATAGGCTGCACTGGGCCCAGAGAGCCAGCCTCTCGTCACAGGCTTGCTGTCTCATAACCTTTGGTTCTAGGCTCTGGGGAGTTCGTGTGCCCAGCCAACCAGCACAAATTTGATTACCATTCTTTCACATTAGACGACCTTGCTCCCTTGACGCCACAGACCTCCTGCCCCTCCCCTGAATTCCAAGACCCCTGCCATTTTTTGTTTGTTTGTTTGTTTGTTTAATAAGACAAGGTCTCACTGCATAGAACAGGCTAGTCTGGAACTCACTGTGTACCCCAGGCCAGCCTCAAACTTGTTTCAGTTCTCCCTCCTTGGCCTCCCTAGCGTTAGGATTACAGAGGTGCACCACCATGCTTGGCTTTCTGCCTTTTTTGAAAAGTTTAACCCTTTGACTACCAATTTAAAATCAAAATATATGACAATAAATATTTCATTTCCAGGAACTCTTCATCACAATGAACAAAGCAAGAACATGATTAGCAAAATAATTGATATGCATGGTGTGAGTTTATAAAGCGCCTTTTCCCACCACTTTTTTGATTTTGTCAAAATCATACACACTCACTTTTGACATAAGTATCATGATGGCAGTCAAAGGGTTAAAATGAAAAGGAAGTAGCACTGCAGGGGCGGGGACACTCTGTAGTGGCACCAGGCTGGACACTTTCTGTGTGCCCTCTCTCACTGTATAGATGATTATTTCCATGTGGCCCAGAGACGTGGCACATGTATGGTCACACAGCAACCAAGAGGTAGTGCTGGACTGTGAACTCAGATCCAGCTGTTTCAAAGTCCGTGCTCCAGGCCTCCCAATCCTTCATAGACTGGGCATGTCCAGAGCCAAAAGGACATAGTCTCCTGGGGCTAGACACTACCCCAGGGCCACAGGGGGAAGGCCAGGTGGGAGGGCAACAGTGATGGGATCCATCCTGCTGAGCACTGCGGCCCAAACTTGGCCTTGGTTGCCCAGTCTGTAAAACAGGCAGCCTGTCCCTTGTCCCTCACTGGGGCACTGTGGGGATCCTCTCAGAATCTGCAGGTGAAGTGCTGGGCACAGTAGCAGGCTGGAGAAAGTCTGGTGGTATATCTTTAGCTCAGTCGGACCCATTTGACCCTGAACGCTGTGGGCAGTGGCCTCAGCCCCAGGCCATCGGAGAGGAACATGCCAGGCCCAGGCGGAGTTGTTCAGGATTCCCTGGGCAGGGCTGGCACTCATAGGCCTCAGTTATGGTGCCCTTGCCCAGTGATGGCCAGAGCTAGGGGACCAGATCCCAGCTCTCTGTGGTGGCCCAGAGCATAGAATGCAGCTGGCCTTTCAGGGCGAGAAGCGGGGCTCTTCTGGGGGCCTACAAGTTTCCCATCACTGCTGGCAGCTCCTTCCCCTACCTCTGGGCCCCAGCTTTGACGGTTTGGGGGAGGGCTGTGGGTGCAGCTCCAGGGTAGACTGTGTGGCTACCATGTGCAAGATCCCCAGTACCACACCCGCGCACGTGCACACACATGCACATACACATACACATGCACATATGTACACGCACACTCTCTCACACACACCTGTGGGGGGGGGAATCTCCCCCTCTTCCCTATCAGAAGAGCTCAGTGCAGGCCCATTAGTCCCTTTCACTGGCCTTTCTGTCTATTCAGCCAGTGATTTGCTGGGACCCACTGCCCATGTGGTGATAAGGGTCAGCCTACATCCTTGTGCCAGAGGTGGGGGGCAAAACCGAATTGCAGTTATCTCACCAGGTGGCCTAGATGTTGATGTTGTGGCCAAAGAATGACCCACTCCATCCCTCCGGACCCACTCCATCCCTCCGTGAGGGGTGGCTGCCAGGTGGTTCGTTTCTCTCAGTGGTATTCTGATGGTTTCTGAATAGCCCGCTGAGCAGGGTGTGAGGGTAGGTATAAAGGAGAACTTCCTTGGAGTAAGTTTGTAACAGCAGGATGCTGAAGAGTTCAATGGAGGCAGGGCCAGGGCCTTTCCAACCACCTCAGATGATCTGGGGGACCCCCATGTTATGTGCAGTGGCAGGACCTGGGGTTGGGCAAAGCATGGGGAGGCATCAGAATGAGGATTAGTACAAGGTGTGTGGTGAAGAGTGCGGGCCCTGGAACCTGAACCTCAGACCTCTAATCCCCTCCCCCAGTTTCCCAGGATGGGATCCTGGGCACATTCAGTTTGTAACTGCTGTGTGCCTCGGTTTCTCATCTATAAAATGGCTGCAGCATTTACATGTGCTGCAGGCTAGGGAGAAACCTGGCAGCCCACTCCCAAAACAATCAGCTATTGAAAACCCTATGAATAGCCGAGAAGCACTGACAGTGCTGGGTGTGGCACAGTGTTGGAGAGTGTTTTGTTCTATTGTACATAGGGTTGCTATGAGTTGGACCCAACTCTATGGCATCCAACAACAACCACAACATAAAATTTACTGTAAAAATACTGATGTCTGATCCCCACTGCTCACCTGTTGGGCACTTGGCACCCACAGGTTCCTTGTTCCGAAACTGTACAGAGGATGGCTGGTCAGAAACCTTTCCTAGGCCTGACTTGGCCTGTGGGGTCAACGTGAACGACTCTTCCAATGAGAAACGGGTAAGCGGGTCACCCTCCACCCCCCAGCTCTGAGAAGGAGGCCTCAGAGAGGACAGAGAAGCCTGGGTGGGCTGGGGTCAAGACCTGGGGCTGCTCTTGGCCCCCATCTTCACTGCTCACCTGGAGCTCAACAGCTTGCTTCACCACCCTGGTCTGTCAACCTGGAGGCCAGGGTCAGGCGGAGCCTGGGCGCTGTGGGACTCCGTGAGAGAGGGGGCGATGAATTCTTTAACCCAGAAGAGAAGCCGCGTGGTGGCGAAGTGCTCAGAGCCAGGCTGGTGAGCCTGAACCCCGACCTCAGTCTTGGTGGGGCTGGGAACAACTTCATTGCTCTGTGCCTTGGTTTCTTTATCTTGGAAATGAGGTTAATAATGGTTCTGATGACATAGGCCTATCAAGAGTTCTAAAGAGCTACCACATGGATGTGCAGACCAGCGAGCTGCACCGACCTCAAAGTGGCCCCCAACTCTGAGGAGCAAGGGGAGGGAGGGCAGGGCAGGCCTAGAGTGAGGAGGAGGGGCACCATGAGCCACGGGTGGAACTTCTTCAGGGCCTCCAGAGGCTTTGAGCGACACCGTCAGGTCCAGCAGGTACTTGACTCATTGAGTTACTGTTCCTTCCCAGGCCAGCTCTGTCTCTCAGGCTGTCATCTTGCCTTTCACCCGGTCCTTTGTCCTATTAGGGTCCTTGCCTGGACAGAACTTCTCTCTTCTCTTTTCCTGACAGATTTTTTTTTTTTTTTCCTCCTCCCTTTATTGGTAAATGTTGATGGAGGACAGAGTAATACAGCACTGGCTTTTTCCAATGTGCATCTATTACATCACTTTTGGTTATTCTTTTATCTACTTACAAGGTTTGTAGAACCTTTTGACTGATATGTAATAAAACTCATGTGCATATTTGGGTTATGTTCCCCTATTTTTCCTAGGTACTCATGAAGTTGCATCATTTACAATGAGATTATCCTCTGCCCCTTTGCCCCTCTACATTGATTCTCCTCCCCTTCCCACCTTCTGCAATCTTCACTTCCATCCGCTAGTTCCCTCTCTCCCTTCTACTCTTCATATTGTCTCTTCTTTGCTTAGTTTAACTGTGCATTTTAATATATCAACTTATGTATTGGATTTTCCCTTCCTTTAAGTAAGATTCAGCTTCCACATGTGAGTGAGAACATATGCTATTTTTCTTTTTAAGCTTGTGTTTGTTCGCTTAAGGTGATGTTCTCCAGTTCCATCCATTTTGTGCAGATGATATTATTTCATTTTTTTAAATTGCTGAGTAGTATTCTATTTTGTATATGTACCATAATTTTCCTGACAGATTCTTAACATTACCTTCAAGACCCTACTCAGGTCTGACAACTCCAGCCCTTTCTTCCCTCCCGCAGGAAAGGTCCCGTCTGTGCTCTGTGCTGGCCTCTATTACCTGCCATATCATGGTAAAATGACCAGTATATGCCATGTGTCTCTATCTCTCTCACTCCAATGTGACCTCCTCAAAGGCCGTCATTCATTCAACATTTCCTGAGTGCCTACTCCAGGCCAGGCATGGGTCTAGGTGCAGGGCTTCCCCAGTGGCAAATCAGAAAGTCTGATTCATTTCCAGGTATCCAGGGCCCCGCACAATGACCAGCAGCTACAAGGCATCTGATAAATGTTTATTGTTATGCTTGTTGTTATGTAAGAGGCCCTGGATTCAATCCCCAGCACCGTCCTATAGCCCTGAGACATTTGTTGTTGTTTTAAACATCTACTGCATGCCAGCTGCTTGATGTACAATTACATTACATCCTCAAAATAACCCTGCAGGTTTATAGCTCCATTGAACAAAACTCCCTGTGTTCATTGCAAAGTTCCATTTTGTAGAAGAAACTGAGGCTCAGAGGTGTTGGGGAACATGCTTATAAAGTAATAGATACAGGACTTAAGGGCTGGTTTAACCCCCCAGAGAGATAGGTTTGGTCTTCTATCTTCTGCCACCTCCATATTAAGGTAGGTATTTTCTGAAAGCCTCACTTTTAAGCAATGCCATTAGCTAAACTCCCAGGTGGGACATAAGTGGGCATTGTCCCCTTGAAGGGCAAGGTGAGGCATGTTAGAGAAATATGGAGGGGGAGCTGCCAATTTAAGGGTGAAAGGATGAAACTGGACAGCAGACCATACCCACTACTGAATTTTCTGACTCTTCTGTCTATAGTGGATCCACCTGTTCTATATGAGCAGGAGGGTGGGTGGGTGGTGTTGGGGGCGCTGAGGTCCAAGGTAGGCAGTGGAAGTTTCTTCCCTTCTAGGCTTTGTCATCCAACTGGAAAAATATAGGAGGAAGGCCTTCAAATCTCTCCAGAGTGGGGAAATTTAACAACGGAACTCAACAAAGATTGATGAGTAGACTCTAGTCTTAGAGAGGTGGTCAGTGGGCTCTGCCCTCTGCAAATGACCATTTCTACCATTGGCTTATATTAAGACCCAGGGCTTATGTGTATCAAATGTGTAAAATCCATAATACTAAGAAGGAATGTTCTCATGATGGGTGGCAGGACGGAGGATCAAAAGGATGCTTTGAGCTGGAAATAACTTCTAACTGGTTTAATAAGCAAGCAAGGCTCATGTATCAGGAAATGCACATAATGGGGTTTCAGGACTCTTTGGTGAGGAAGTACCACAAAGCCGCTGGGGGCCAGGCTATTTCCATCTCCCTTCCTGTTGTCCTGGTGGCATCTTTCTGAGGTTCGTGTTTCCATTAGCAACCACAGCCACATAGGTCCTGCTTCCCCAGGAGTGACAGCTTGCTTTACTATGGTTCTTCCCTAAGAGCAAAACAGCTGCTTTCCTAAAAATGCAGCAAGTCTGTACTCGCATCTCCTTGGCCCAAAGTGAGGTAGGCCCACCCACCTTTGACCCAGTCATTGGCTGAGAAATGTGATTCGTGATTGGCTAAAGGCAAAGATTCTCAAAGTTTTTGGCCCTGGAATCTCCTTACACCCTGAAGAGCTAATGAATACCCCCAAAGAACTTTGGTTTTTGTGATTTATCTCTATCAAAATCATATGATGAAAACCATTGGCTTAGACGAGTCACCTTGGAAGAATGTAGCTCCGGGCAACTGTAAAATCCCAAACCAAGAAGCTGAAATTTAACAAAGGGAGATGCAACATTGTGGTCTTAACTTGGAAAACTAGTTACCCAAGAATGGTTGAAAAGGAGATCTAGCTTGGCTTCTGCACACACACACACACACACACACACACACACACACACACACACACACACACGAAATGGCACCCTATAGCCCTAGCTGCTTGGAGCAGCCCGGGCAATGTAGCGAGGAGAAGGATCTTAAAAAAAAAGAAAAGAAAAGAAAAGAAAGAATAAAGAAAGAACAAAAGGGAGGAAGGAAGGAAGGAAGGAAGGATGGAAGGAAGGAAGGAAGGAAGGAAGGAAAGAAGCTTTCCAGATCTTATAACTCACTGATCCCTGGTCCCTAAATGCTGGTCCTGGTGCACAAACTTTGCTCTTTGCCCCAAGATTTGAAATGTCCTGTTTCTTATTGTTAAAATGCCTTTTCCTTTTATCTACTCATGGTGAAGACATGAATTAGTTGGTTTTGTTTTCCTTTCCCATGTCCTTACTTGGCACACATCACTATAGTATTGAAAAATGCAAGCAGTGGATACAAATTGGCAGAAAGACCAGGCATAGGTGTCCCCTGGATCTGCTTACCTACAGGAGGGATTGCCAAGCTACAGCTGGTGGGCCAGATCCATGAGCCACCTACATATGCAAATAAAGTTTTATTGGAACACAACCAAGCCCAATTGCAGCACAAGGCAGATTTGCAAGGTAAAGACAGAGTAGTTGCAAAAGAAACTGTGTGGCACCCAAAGCCTGGAATATTTACTGTGTGTCCCTTTACAGAAAACTCTTGCTGGCAACTGATCTAGACGGGACAGCAAGAAGGTGGCACAGCCCAGGCTCCACAGCAGAGATAGGCAGCTGGACCTAGAACAGAGAGCAGAGGGGCTCCTGGACCCCAAGTCCTCTGGCGATGGTGCACAGCTGTAGATGTTAAGAGCTGAGGGACTAGCTGAGCATAGTGACACATACCTTAATCCCAGCAACTCAGGAGGTGGAGGCATGAGGATGGTGAGTCTGAGGCCAGAGGCAGACTGTGCAATTCATCGAGACCTTGTCTCAAGAAAAAAAAAAAAAATGAGGGGTCTGGTGGTGTAGCTCAGTGGTGTGATGCCCAGTATTCAACTCCCTAGTAATGAATAAGTCATGTGAGGACTCTTGGGAGTAGGGCTGTTTCTGGGTCTAACTTTGCAGACACCATGCAGGTTTGTGAGCTGGGCTAAAGGCCATCTAGCAGCAGCGATCAAAGCCATGGGACAGTTTGGAATATTCTGCCAGGACACTCCAGACGTGTCATCTGCACCTCCACAGGCTCCTCCAGGCAGCCTCGGAATGAGGCCGACATCCTCAGCGATGGGGATCATACTGTGCATGGCAAGATTATAGGCTGACATGTTGGTCCCCAATTTCTTGACATTTCACAGTTCTTTGAGGTCTCAAATCCTAGGAACCATTAATCTAAGGCAATTCACTGCTCCTCAAGGCTCTTCCCTTTATCCCTGAGGGATGGGTCCTGGTTTCTGGGAGAGTGGGGAGGTCAGGGAGGAGGCTCACTGTTACACAGCAGTTATCCTGGCCAAGGCAATCTCTCACTGTCAAAAAGTTTTGACTACTTGGAGTCAACATCTACTTACTTTCTATTAACTTCTTCCCATTGGAGCATGTACATGAAGTCTTGCCTTTCTTTTATATGTCAATTGTCGTAATACATTTTTGTCCCCTAAGTTGTTTTTCCTGCTCTGGGTATAACATGACCTGATTTTTCAATGCCTTCTTCAGATGACACCATCACCCTCCTCCGGAAGTGCTCCAGTTTACTAATGTGCCTCTAGAATAACATGCCCAGACTGACTGGGCATAGCACTCCCAACATTCCAGCCTCCAGCTGCTCCCAGCACTCCATCAGTGTAACTGAAAATAGACCTATTTTTTTTAGCAGCCACCTCAAACCTCAGACTTCACAGCAGCTCACACTGCTGACTCATTTGGATGGGTGAGAGAATTACCATACACCAAGGGTCTTCTGAATGCCAGATATTGCCTAGATACTTTGTCTAATACCTTATTTGTTCTTCCAACAAGCCTGCAAAGTAGGCTTTATCTACAAAGTAGGCATTATCTCCATTTTACAAATGAGGAATCTGAGGCTCAGAGAAGTTAAGTAATTTGGCTGGGGTCGCACAGCTGGTGAGTAACAGTCCTGAGTTTGGAACACTTGTCTCCTGGCTCTGAAGCCTATGCACTTTTTCTAGGGTACACTTCATGACACCATAGAGCTTGGACCATCTTAATCTCAAGGTCATCTTCATATGAACAGCTGTTAGCCAGGTTTCACCTATACCATTCTTGTACCTTTTAAAAAAATTAATTAGCTTTTTCTTTGGTTATAAAATAGCATTTATCCACATATACACAGAAAAATTAAAAGTATGTAAAAATAAGAAAGAAAATAACATTTCAACTTACAAACCTATAATCCAAAATCAACCATGTATTATCCTCTAACATATCTCCTTGTAACCTTGTGTCTATGTATATACAAGATTGAAACCTATGGAATAGCAGATATCTGATCATTTAAATCTATACAAAAAGGCAATTTCATGTAAGGCAACTTGTATTAGTTATTTTTCTCATTGCTGTGACCAAATGCCCTACATGAACAACTTACAGGAGGAAAGATTTATTTTTGCTCATGGTTTCAGAGGGTCAGTGCATGGTCGCTTGGCCCTGTGAGCTTGGGCAGAACATCATGGCAGCTGGCGCAAGTGCAGAGGAAGTTTTTTTACCTCATGGTGGACAGGAAGCAGAGAGGAAGGGACTGGTGACCAGGCACAATCTTCAAAGGCATGCCCCCAGTGACCAACTTCCTCCAGCTAGATCCCACCTGTTAAAGTTCTCAGAACCCCCCAAAATAGTGCCACTAGCTGGGGACCAAGCATTCAACACATGAGCCTGTAGGGGACATTTCATAGTCAAACCATAGCACTACCTAACATTTTTTACATGTAGCTGGAATCACATCACACATGTAAGATTTATATTCTGCCTTTTCATATAATAGTGCATTATCAACATGTCCTGATTTCTTTAAAAACTCTAAAAAATGCCATTTTAACAGTGGTATAACATTAAAGTCATTTGGATTTAAAATAATTTAGTTAACTATTCTTTGTTGGGCATTAGGAGCTTTTAAAATATCACAAACAATTCTATAATAAACATCTTTATAAGCAAATATGCTTTTACATTTCTTACTACAGTTGGCCCTCAATATTTTCAGAGGATAGGTTCCAGGACCCCACAGATACCCAAATTCCTGGATGCTCAAGTCTCTTATATAAGATAGCATACATAGTATCTGCCTGCAGCTGTATCTCTGTGGCATCCAATCCCATCAGATCTTGGAAGCTAAGCAGGATCAAGCCTGGTTAGTACTTAGATGGGAGACCGCCTGCGACCATCAGGTGCTGTAGGCTTAGGAGAAGGATCCAGGAACCCACTCTCCTTCTACTTCTTTCTGGTCAGAGAATACATCTGGAGCTTTTCAGCTATGTGGTTCTTGGTCTCTTATTGAAGGACATTGACAAACTGGAGCATACTAATTGATCTAAATGGTGAAATATTGTGGCAAGAGTTTAAAGACAGAAAATGAATGTTCAAAAGATAAATGAGGGATGGATGTGCAGAATAGCTTTATTTGAAAATGACAGGCCTCTCTATACAATTTAAGTTACTTTTCTATAATGACAGGCCTTATATACAAGACAAATTTAGTTAATTTTTTGTGGCTCCAGGAGGCAGAAAAAGGGCCAAAATGTGCAATATAAAAGGTAGCCAATTTTCAGCCTCACATAAAAACATCCAGTATTTTGCACTGTTGTATACCAAATGAGTTCCTCAAAAAGCAGTGGGCACTTTGTCCCTAGAGGTAGTCAAGCAAAGCCTCGAATTCAGAGTATTGCTAAGGTGCTCAAACATGGGGTGGAACCTTAAATAGGCATCAGGTGCTCCCAAGAGCTTTTCCAAAGCTGAGATCGTAGGATGCTCTGATTCTGCAAACTGGCATCCTTGGAGTGTGAGCAGAATAGTAGGCAGGGTTGAGGGGCTCCTGCTGCATGACGCAGCTGCCCTGGAGCACAGAAGGGCCAGCCTGGTGGGCGGGTGAGGTGACGTGTGCCTCTCTCTGCAGCATGCATACCTGCTGAAGCTGAAGGTCATGTACACCGTGGGCTACAGCTCGTCCCTGGTGATGCTCCTGGTTGCCCTCACCGTCCTGTGTGCCTTCCGGTGAGATCATGCCTGCCTTTTGCCATGCCCCCAGCCCTCCCCAGGCTCTGACTTTGAGTCTTTCCATAATTCTCAGGAGGGAAAGAGGAAGCTCTGGGTGGGCTGCCTGGAGATCTCTCCATCTAAGCTTACAGTGGCAAAACATGGGCATTCCTGTGACCACATTCATTCCCTTCCTCACTCAGCATTTACCAACCATTACTAAGACCGTAAAGAGGCCAGTGGTTTTACGTGTCATTTTTAAGTTTTTCACGGGCTGGGGTTTAGCTCAGTTGGTAGAGTGCTGATCAGCATTCTCCGAGGGTTCGATCCTCAGCACTGTAAAAATGGCAGCCTACTCCTGAACAATCCCAAAAGAATCAGCTATTGAAAACCCACGAATAGCAGAGAAGCACTGACATAGTGCCAGGCATGGCACAGGGTCCAGGAGTGTTTCATTCTGTTGTACATAGGGGTGGCTAGGAGTTGGACACAACTCAATGGTACCTAACAATAACAACAACAAATTTACTCATACTGTTATGAGGTAGGTATAATTACCTCCTCTTTGCAGGTAGACTTGGTTTCAAGAGACAGAAATTCACCTCAGAAGAGCTTCAGAAAAACAAAGGTGACCTGATCTTTCACCTTAACAAGTTCAGGGGCATCTTTAGGCATAGCAGGATCTGGGTGCTCAGAGGCATCAGAAGAATTGGATCTGTCTCCCTCCCACCCTTTCTCTGCTCTGCATTAGTCTCATCCTCTGGCAGCCTTTTGGCAGAGGTAGCAGAGATAGTCATCAACAGACCCAGCTGCACATCCTGCTCAGCAAAACTGCAGGCAGAGATCACATTAGTTCTAGTAAAAGACTCAGCGAGTTCTCATAGGCCCAGATCAAGTCACGTGCCGAACTCTAAGCCAATCATTGTGCCTAGGGATGGAATGCTTTGATTGGTCAGGTGTGTGGGTGAGGAGGGTGGGGTCATTTCCACTTGGATGATTCATGCTTCCCATAAGAAATCTCGTTTCTGAGCCAGGAGCCTCGGCTCACGCCTATAATCCTAGTGGCCTGGGAGGCAGAGGCAGGAGGATTGCAAGTTCGAGACCAGAGGCAGTCTGTGTAATTTAGTGAGACCCTGTCTCAAGAAAAGTAAAAAACAGATATTTCCTGGGGGCGGAGTTAAGATGGCGGACAGATAACACACACCTTTTGTTCCGGAGCAATAAGAAGCCTCGATTAGGGGTTTAAAAATCAAATTGAATAAATAGAAACAGAGATAATTTAGTTTGAGAGATAGAGAATGAAACTAGGCGTACATTGAAATCAAGGATTAGGCTTCAGAGGAGCTACACAGTGGCCAGCAGCGGGACCGCCGCCATTTTGCCATCACACAGGGAGTGGATAGAATCCCAGAGACTTGGAGGGGATTTCGCGCACATGCATCCACGGGCACGGACCCAACACGGAGTGCAACCTTGGCAGCACACTCTCACCACGCCTGCGGGACACAGACTGCAGTTCCTAGGTGAGTCACCGTGAGGGGACACAAAAACGCCCTCCATAGCGGCTGCGGAGCGAACGGGGGAAGCCGGTGCCAACGATCCGCGTCTAGAGCTGAGAGCGGTTCCCTCCCTTCTGTTGCGGCGGGTCAGGCCTACAGTCGTGAACTCCACAGAAATTTGGGCACACATATGCCCAGATCCCAGACACATCAGAGGTGAGCCCAAATCACCCCACTGTGCTGTGGAGAGGTCTGGGGCTTGTAGAGGCGGCTAAGTCGCGCGCTACCAGGGAGCTCCTTTTTGGTGGAAACTGGCGGAGCAGCTCGCCGCTGGTGGAGAAGTTCTGAGCGCGACCGCAGCACACGACAAGGCTGTGGGGACGAAATCTCTGATTTGGGGAATTGGCGCCCGATCTACGTGGGACAGGGAGAACTTCAGGGAAGACCCCACAGGTTCCACTGCCTCTCGAACAGTACAGTAGTCGCAGAGTGTTTCGTGGAACAGTCTCTTTGGGCACTCGGGGCCCCAATTAAATCCAGATTGTTATGAAGAGCTTGGCTATATGGACCCAATAAGACCGATGGTTACTGCGGATTGTGTGGAAGTACTGCCACCCTGAGCTCTATTGGGAACATTGCACCCTGCATTATCGAATCCACCTGGTCGAACTGGGTGTAATAATTAGTTCAGACTCCATCCTCAAGATAATGTTTTTACTGTTACAGGGTCTTGAGCCTGCTTCCTTTATGGAAGCTGGACTGACACTCTGTGGCCCCAGCCCATACATTTTTTGCTTTTTGAGATAGGCTCTTGTTGGGCAGCACAGATTTTGGTCTTGAAACCCTCCTGCCCCCATCCCGCAAGTCACAGGGATTCCAGGCATCCTTCACTGCACCTGACTGCAAGAGTTGTTAATGGGGGAGAGTCTATGCGTGAGGTGTGGAATTTTATATTTTATTCTATTTTTTCCCTTTTCTTTGTATTTTACTTTTTAAAAATTTTTATCTTAATTTTATTAGTACTATATATATTTTTTCTTTTTCTTCTTTTCTTTCCTTCTATGGGGGTTTGAATTCAGGGCTCTGTGCCTGCTTGTCTGGTAGGTGCTGGACTGCCGTGCTGCACCCCAGGACCCCCTTTTTTTTTTCTTTTTGAGACAGGGTCTAATTGGGTTGCACAGAAATCGGGCTTGTGTCCCTCCTACCTCCGACCCCCAAGCTGCTGGGATTGCAGGTGTGCACCACCGCACCCGACTACAAATGTTTTTAATAGTGCTTGGGAGAGAGCATATGTGAGATTTGCCTCTTTTTTTTCCCTTTCTTTCTTTTCTTTCTTTCTTTTTTTTTCCTTTTTATTTTTCTCTTTTTCTTCCCTATTTTTCCTCCTTTCTTCTTTTACTCCCTTCCCTTTTTCTACCATCCTCCTCTATTTCTTAAGCTATACATGTGTCATTGTTCTAATAATTTATCCCTTAAATCTCAACCTTAATATTAACGTTGATAGTAATTTCTATTTACCTCTGTCCTCTACCTCCTCCTTCCACCACTTCTATCACCAGATACCCCCCTTTTCCTCATCCCACAGAAGAGAAACGGAATCTATTGCCTCCCTAACCCTTACCCCCTGGAGTCGGACTGGCAGATTCTGTTTTCCGGACCCCGCTATGGAAAAACCAAATAAAATCACAAAAACCACAAGGGGGCAGGATGGAGCTGAAGGCTTCACAGATCATACAAACACAAATGACTCGCAATTACTAGAGATCTCTGAGTCGGAGTTCAGAGTCATGGTTATAAACATGCTAAGAGAAATAAAGACAAATACTAAAAATACACTGGAGATAATTGAAAGAAAGGTTTCTAATTTGGAAGC
>VMDO01004065.1:0-71749 GCA_007922755.1 Pedetes capensis
TCCCCTCCCCTCCCCTCCCCTCCTCTTCTCTTCTCTTCTCTTCTCTTCTCTTCTCTTCTCTTCTCTTCTCTTCTCTTCTCTTCTCTTCTGTTTTCTTCTTTGAGACAGGGTGTTGTTACACCACCCAGGCTGGTCTACAGTTTACAATCTTCCTACCTCCACCTCCTGAGTACTGGGATTACAGGCATGTACAGGACAACTGGCTAAATTATTTTCTTTGAGCACAGGAAAATATTATTTATCTAATTATTCATTTATTGCAGTACTAGGGGATTGGACCCAGGGCCAGTGCATCCTACGGAAGTGCTCTACCACTTAGCTGTATCTCCAGCTCCTTTGTTATTTTTAACCTTGGCAAAGGATCTCGCTAAATTGTGCAGGCTGCCTCTGATCTTGATCTTGTGATTCTCCTGTCTCAGCCTCCTGAGTCAATAGAATTATAGGTGTCTGCCATAGGTGATTGGTTTAGGAAAATAGTTTTTTTTTTTTTTTTGTACTGGGGGTTGAACCCAGGGTCTTTAACCTGCATGCTTTGCAAGTGCTGGACCACCGAGCTGCACCCCCAGCCCATTTTTTTTTTGACTTTTTGAAACAGAGTCTTACTAAGTTATGCAGACTGCCTCTGGTCTTGAACTTGTGATCCTCCTGCTTCCGCCTTCTGAGCCACTGGGATTACAGGTGTGCACCACTGCAGCTGGCTCGGAAAATACTTTTTAAATTTGGTTAGTTATGCAGTGGATTTGATTATGGTATGGGTTATGTTTTGCCTGCATCCATAGCACCCTGGCATCCAATCTCACCTGATTTTGGAAGCTAAACTGAATTGGCCTGGTTAGTCGTTAGATGGGAGACTGCCTGGGAATACCAGATGCTGCAGACCAGGGAAAAGGACCTGGCAATCCACTCCTGAAATAATTCATCATTGAAAACCCTATGAACAGCAGAGAAGCACTGCCAATAGTACCAGGCATGGCACAGTATCAGGGAATGTTTCATTCTCTTGTACATAGGGTCATGAAGAGTCAGATGTGACTCTATGTTACCCAACAACAACAACAACAACAACAACAACAACAACAACAACATGGGTTATGTTGCTCCAAAACCTATCTTGAAGATAAAGTTTCCTTTTTGATTATCTCTCAACTAGAGAATAAAACAATGTTTATGAATGCAACAGCAAATTTATTGACATGACTCAGTGGCTTTTGATGTCTCATATATATATATATATATATATATATATACATATATATACATATAATATAGAATATATTACAGAATATATTGAACATATTAGAATATGTAATACTATATATGGAATATTAGGATAGAGGGTCGCTATGAGTCAGATACCAACTGGAAGGCACCTAACAACAACAACAACATATAGAATAAAATAGAAGATAAACAGAAGACTTCAGCAAATTTTCTTTCAGTTGTATATGACTATAGAACACACTCTCTCTATATATACATATACATATACATATATATATATATGTATATGTATACTCTACATTATAGTATTGTTGTTGTTTTTAGGTACCCTCAAGTTGGTGTCTGACTCATAGTGACCTTATGTAAAACAGACAAAACACTATTGCTAGTGCTTCTCTGCTATTCATAGGATTTTCAATGGCTGATTGTTTTTTTTTTTTTAAGGGGGGGATGGGTTACCAGGTCCGTCTCCCAAGCCTACAGCACCTGGTGTTCCCAGGTGATCTCCCATTCAAGTACTGACCAGGCCCCACCTTGCTTAGCTTCCAACATCTAAAAGGATCCCATGCAACAGTGGCTCCAGGCCACATTATAGCATATATAATAATATGTCAGATACCATAGCAGATGAGAAGAAAATTAAAGAATTTGATTTTTCCTTAGCATGTAAGTTGATTGAACTGATGGCTTCTAGGATATATAAAGGCACTTGAAAAGTTTGTCTTAAATATTAGAGACATCTTTTCTATATAACAATATATATTACTTTAGGGTTAAGTGAAGTTTGGTGCATCTGACTCCTGTTCAGATGATCATAAGTTTAGTACTGGTGGGGGTGAACTGAAGCCACTGAAGTTTCTTGTAGCCCACTTTCCACTTAACTGCATCAGAACTTACACAGGTGCTGTGAGTCCTACTTCCAAACATTCACTTAACTTTTGTTCTCTGTATTCACACTTCAGGTGGCTCCATCCTCAGCATCTCAGGAATAGGGTTCAGCAGAGACCCAGCTTTGGTTAGGGTTCTTGTGGGCAGCCAGCCCTGTGACATTGTAAACTTAACAGAGGTGAGCATCTGGTGTGAGACCCTTCCAGCTCCCAAGCTGCCCGAGGTGGATGCTATCACCATTCCAGCCCCCGTGGAGGTCTGGGTTGGCAACATGTCCTTCACCCATGGACCTTCACCAAGCTTGGTGGGGAAGGACTTTATCTTCATCTATGAAGCTGCAACCACACCCGTGGTCACTGCCATGTGGGGAGAAATTGCAAATAGCAGTCTGACGTTATACATGGTTGGGAATAACCTCACCAACTCCGTCATCCTTCTGGGGAGCTTGAGATGTGATGTTGAGGCACAGACTTTTGGGGGCAACGTGAACCTGTCTGGGTGCTCCTTTCCTCTTCACTGTTTGGAGGCAGGCATCTATCCTCTCCAAGTTCGTCACAGGCAGATGGGACTTGCTAACATGTCTGCCGTGCCTCCGCAGTTTGTCGTGATGCCTCAGATAACAACCATTTCTCCAACACGTGGCTCTGCATGTGGTGGGACAGTACTCACCATGAGGGGGTTGGCGCTCAGCTCTAGAAGGAGGTCAGTTCAGGTTGACCTTTCAGGTCCTTTCACTTGTGTGATTTTGAGTTTGGGGAACCACACAGTTCTCTGCCAGATCAACATGCTGGGTGGCCACTGGTCTGGAGCTTCCTTCACACTAGATGTCAAAGTTCTGGTCAATGGATTAACCAGCGAGTGTCCAGGGAATTGCACTCTCTTTCTGCAGGAAGAGATAACACCTGTTGTCGATGCCATAACCACAAATATGAGTGGGTCTCTAACCACTGTGTTTGTGAAGGGTCAGAGGTTGGGTACCACAGCTAGTGAGCCAATGGTGCTTGTGGATGATGAACTTCCTTGCAATGTAACTTTCTTCAGTGAAAGCCATATCACATGCCAAATAAGCAACTTGACCCCAGGACTCCACTACGTTTCAGTTGTTCATACAAGTTATGGGTATGCTTGCTTGGGTAACATCTCTAGGCACTTCTCCATTATGCCTCAAGTGTTTGATTATTTCCCCAAGAACTTCAGCATACATGGGGGAGGCCTCTTGGCCATAGAGGGCACCGCCCTGAGTGGACAGAATACCACATCAGTCTATGTTGGCCAGCAGGCCTGTCTGGCAGTGATCGTCACTTCCAAGCTTATCCAGTGCATCGTTCCCACGGGGAATGTCTCTCTTGCTCTGGAAATAGAGGTGGATGGAATTCTGTATGACGTGGGACTCATTAGCTACAGCGAAACCTTCACCCCAGAATTGCTCTCTGTTTCACAGAGTGATGACATCTTAAGCTTTGTTGTGGCCCAGATCTCAGGAGCTGCACATGTTGACATTTTTATTGGGACATCACCCTGCGTGGGCGTGTCTGGTAACCACACAGTTCTCCAGTGCATGGTCCCTGTTCTTCCTGCTGGGGAGTACCCCATCAGAGGTTATGACCATGCCAGAGGGTGGGCCTCATCCATCCTCATGCTCACGCTGAGGGCTACTGTGACGGCAGTGATGGACAACTTTGGTAAGTCAGAGTGCTTTCTATGTATAAGTGGATTAGTAGCTACCCTCACTTCCAGGAAGTGGGAAATCAGCATCACTCTCTGTGACAGAGGATGTGAGAAGCCCAGGTGGCTTCACGCAATTCCAGTTCCTCCCAGATTCTTGCCTTTGTCATGCTCCATTTATGAGCCTTCTTTTTCATCAAGGAAATTATGCGTATTCTCCAAGTATTGGATTGCATTTTAATTTGATGCATCAACCACATTTAATAGGTGTTTTAAATTAAGTAATATAGTTTGTAAGAGTTTATAATCTGATCATTGTGGAACATAAATGCCTTAATCTATTTTTAGACTTATATGTCATTTATATTACTTAAAACATTAAATATGATTAATTTTATTTCATAATATTTCACAAGTGAGTTCATACTCCACCAATAATAAGCCAATGGCATTCTGTAGTTGTATTAGTTGAACTTTTTTCTTCTTTTTGATATATGGAAATTTGCCTTGCCTTTTCATCCAATGATAGTTTAGGCTTCTGTTCAGTTAATACGACAGTACCTAACAACAATAACACACTACACGTACGTAGCTCAGACTCGATTATGACTTAGAGCTTAGAGGACATTATGGAACCGGAATCTCAGATTCATGAGATACTAACATGGCCCTTTCTTAAAAGAACTTTGGACTCAGCCTCGTGGAATGCTGGAAGGGTGGGATTTGGGGTGTGAAAGTTGTGATTACCATAGCTAACTTAGGCTTTACTCTCTTAAGACTCATAAGGAATTTGGCTGAATGTTTGCTAAATTTCCTTTTCTATTCCATAAAACTCCATGATTTTTATGGTGAAAGAGCTCTAGGAAGGACACTCTAAGCAGGAAATATTCTTGACTTTATTGGGAGGTTGTGTAAGTACTGCCGTCCCCTAGTGGGATGAGGGTAGTAGAGGTCAGAGTTCTGTATCTCAGAGTGGACCAGAGGCATGGACTAGTTTTACTTACATGAGTATCCTAAAGTATTTATTCATCACAGCACTATTAATAATAGCAAGGGGGAGACAATGAAAGTAGCAATCAATAGAAAACTTGTTAAACAAGTTGTAACATAATTATGTCATGAGATTCTAAGTAGCTTTTAAAATGAGCTCTATCTGTGGGTTTGGAAAAATATCTCTGTTGTACTTTTAAGCAAAGAATCAAGCTACAGAATAACATGTACCAATTGATCCTTTTTGTATCAAAAATATACATGCTTTGAAAATTCTGGAAGGAGTCACAAGACATTCCACATACTCTGGGGAATAAGACAGGTGGTTGAAGAAACCTTTACTTTCACTTTCATTTCATACTCTTGTATAAAAAGTTTAAAACTATAAATAATCATTACATTTATATATGAAAATGGTTACATTAAAAATCTTTAACATAATAGAGACTATTTTTGGAATCTGACAGAACCCTGGAAGCCAGATCCTAAATGGAGAAGAACCTGAGCATGTCAGGGACCTAAAGCTGGTTGTATGCACTCTGTAGGATATCAGAAGGATGCACAGCAAGGAAGCAAGGTTTGGGTTTTGAGTTTTGAGAGATTTACCTCTAAGCACACAAACTGGAGATTTTGTCTTTAAAGGCTGCCTGGGTGGAAGGCTTGTGCATGTATTTGGAGCAGGATTTTCTCCAGGGAATATCTCGGCTACTGTATGTGGGATTCCTTGCCAAGTCTTGGCCAATTCTACAGCATCTGCCTTCAGCTGCTTGGTTCAGCCCCTGAATGGTAAGTAAAAATGGCACACATATTTTTAAAAACACATATACCAAAATGATAGTCTTTTACGTATTCTATTTTTGTCATTGCTGCTGAGCTGACCACTAATTTTTCTGTGTTTCTGGGAATAGATTTTCTCTACTGTCCATCAAAAATAGTAGCTAGATTGTGGAGCCACTTATTAAAATGGCTGATAATAACTTTGGTCATAGCAATGGGTCAGTGTTAAGTTGTTGTCCTTAGGTGTCATGGCGTCGGGTCTGGCTCATAGCGATTCTCATAGGGTTTTCAATGGCTGATTATTTCAGCATTGCTTTGGGAGTGGATTGTCACATCCTTCTCCTGTTTTTGCAGTGTTGGGGCTTGAACCTAGGTTCTCAGAGAGTGTGGAGCAGCACTCTACCAACTGAGCTAAACCCTAACCCCAGTGTTAAGTTAATGGTGAAACAAATTATCACCTATGCTCTGGACTACAGTCATGTGGTGGTAGAGAAAATAATTCTGGGTACTGAATATTTGTTTCAATAACAGCCATGGGGGGTAAACAAGCTCTTGGTCTTATTTGAGGGCTTGGTGAGGTAAGGTTCTTGGAGACGTCTACTTTCTGGAGGTATAGTAAAGGGGTAACAGGATGAGATGATTAGGCTGGAAATTCTCTCCCCTTCCCTTCCCTTCCTTTCCTTTCCCTCCCCTCCCCTTCCCTCCCCTCCCCTCCCCTTCCCTCTGCTCCCCTCCCCTTCTCTTCCCTTCCCTTTCTTGCTCTGCTCTGCTCTGCTTTGCTCTCTCAATGCTGGGTATTAAACCCAAGGCCTTGTGCATGCTAGGCAAGTGCTATACCACCAGACACCTAGTGAATACTGTCATGTTTTTGTGCTCAGTTCCTGAATTCTTTTTATATAAAGACAAAATAGCCAACATTCACATTATTCTCTTCTTCTGCAATGTCCAGGTAATTACCCAATCTCTTGTGGTAGTGGTGGTTGTTAGGTGTCGTCAAGTCTGGTCTGACTCATAGTGACCCTGTGTACAACAGAACAAAACAGTACCTGACACTGATATGCCTGGCATTATGTCAGTGCTGCTCTGCTATTTATAGGTTTTTTGGTGGCTAGTTTTTTCTGGAGTGGGATGCTGGGTCCTCTCTTTATCCTGCAGCACCTGATATTCCCAGGCAGTCTCCTATCCAAGGACTAATCATGCCAACGCTCCTTAGCTCCCAAGATCTGATGAGATCAGATGCTAGGGTGGTATGGCTGCAGACCAACCTGATCTCTTACTCAGTAACAGAAACCACAATTGCTTGCTATGTTAAGCCACACAGCCATCATGTAAACTGTGGTATGGGAAGCCTTGTCTTTGTGGGGGGAAAGATTATAGAGGAAGGTCCAAAGCTTGAGGCTTTACAAAACCTGGTAACTACCTGTTAAGCTTCAGGGAAAAATAAACAAACAAGAGAAGAAATCACCATTATTACTTCAAGACTTTATTGCATTTGAGAGAGCTCAAATTAAGGCAGGAATCTTGTTTGCATAATCCTAGATCTTGAACCTTTGCATATAGGAACCATTTCCACATATAATTTTCATGTAGTGTTTTAGGTTACATTCCTAAGTCTTTGTCTATTATTTCAATATGAGCTAAGGATTTAAAAAGTGAGGAAAGCGCCACATTATCTGTGCTTGGACAATAATTCCACAATGGATAACACTATTGTGATGCCAATTTACACTGTGCTGTCCTGGAGATGAGGGTGATGGAGGTGGAAGAAGAGGAAGCAGAAGAGAAGGAAGAAAGGGGGGAGGAATATTTGCTTAAAGTACCAAAAACTGAATTCTCCATTATCAGCATGTGTATAAAGTCAACATGATGGAAGAGAGATCCCTTGCACAGTAAGAAATCTAAGATATAATGGCAGCTTTAGGTTTAAAGTGCCATCTGTTTCCTTTATTGTATTTCCTCCTATGCATAGAAATGTGGATACACAGTGTGTATAAAATATAGCACTTGATGAAAGAGGTGGGAAACTCCACATGTCTAGGTTCTCATCTTTAATTAATGGTGCTTCATTTTTTGAAAAAGTCTTATATACATTACTTAAACTAATAAACTTTAAACCCCTTGGTATTATTTCAATACACTTAAATTTCAATTAAAAATACAAAATAAAAATCAATGAGTTTTCAAGGTCCGGTGAAGTTTTGCTTTGGAAGTTTGATAACGTTGTTGTTGTTAGGTGCCATTGAATCAGTGCCCAACTCATAGTGACCCTACGTACAATAGGTGAAGCACTATTGTCAGTGCTTCTCTGCTACTCACAGGGTTTTCAATGGTGGATTGGTTTTTGGGAGTGGGTTGCTAAGTCATTCTCCTCTTGATAACTCATAGGTGACAAATACTAAAATTATTCTATTTTAAAAGACTTGATTAAGTTTTACAAAAGAAGGTCTCCAAGTTCCTTTTTTTTCTATTTTTCTTATTTTGCACATGCCAGGTAAGTGCTCTACCACTGAACTATATCGCCAGACTTTTATCTCTTTAATTTTTAATTATTTTAAGTTTTGAGGCCAGGTATCACTAAGTGGCTCAGGCTGTCCTGGAAATCACTCTGAAGGCCAGGCCTAGAAGTTGCAATCATCCTCCCTCAGTCTCCCAAATAGCTAGGATTATAGGTGGTGTAGCAGATCTTGCTAAATTCCTTGATTTTTAAAATTAATATGTAATGAAAATCATAAGCAATCATGAGCTATATTCTCATTGATTTTTTCTTCCTTCCCATTTTTTTATATAGTCGTATCCTATATTCATATAGTTGTATCCTATATTTTGAGATTTTCCTCTCCCTCTTCATGCCTCCCACTCCCCCTTTCCCCACATCTGATCCCACCCACTGATCCTCTCCCCCTTCTTTCTTACCTGTTTGTATTTTCCATTCTTAGATATAATTATTCATTTTTATATATCTAAATATGCATAATTTTTTTCTTCTTTTAAGTTAGATTTAGCTCCCACATATGAGTGAGAACATGTAATATTTCTGTTTTTGAGACTGGGTTGATTAACTTAAAATGATGTCCTCCAGTTCCATCAATTTTGCTGCGAAAGACATAATTTATTTCTTCTTTATTGTTGAGTAATATTCCATAGTGTATATATTCCACAATTTTTCAATCCCCTCCTCTGTTGATGGACATCTTGGCTGATTCCATACCTTTGTGTTTGTGAAGAGTGTTGCATTAAATATGGAAGAGCAGGTGTCCCTGTGGTATGGTGATTTATCTTCCTTTGCGTATATTCCCAGGAGTGGTATAGCTGGGTCATATGGCAGTTCTCTTCTTAGTTTTCTAAGGTACCTCCGTATTAATTTCCAAAGTATCTGAGCTAATTTAAAGTCCCACCAGCAGTGTAAAATGGTACCTTTTTTCTTCATTCTTGCCAGCATTTGTTATTTATTTTCTTAATCTTGACAATTCTTACTGGAGTGAGATGGAATCTCAGTATTGTTTTGATTTGCATAAATGCCAAAGGAAACATCAAAAGAAGATGTAGGGAATACACAGAGTCATTATAACAAAAAGAATTCATGGATAACCATTTCAAGAGGTTGATTATGATCAGGAACCAATGGTATTGAAGGTAGAAGTAGAAGCTGCCTTAAAGGAACTGGCAAAACACAAGGCTTTAGGACTTGATAGAATACCAAATGAGATGTTTCACCAAACAGAGGCAGCACTCTAGGTGCTCACTTTTCTATGTCAAGAGATTTTGAAAATAGCTACCTGGCCAATTGATTGGAAGAGATCTGTATTTGTGCCTATTCCCAAGAAAGGGGATCCAACCTAGTGTGGAAATTATTGAACAATATAATTAATATCACACTAAAGTAAAACTTTGCTAAAGATCATTTAAAAACAACTGCATCAGTATATTGACAGGGGACTGCCAGAAATTCAAGCTGGATACAGAAGAGGGTGTGGAAGCAGGGACATCATTGCTGATTTCAGATGGGTATTAGTGGAAAGCAGAGAATATCAGAAAGATGTCTATCCATGTTTAATTGACTATGCAAAGGTATTTGACTGTGTAGATCACAACAGTTTATAGATAACATTGTAAAGAATGGGAATATCAGAACACTTAACTGTGTTCATAAGGAATCTGTACATGGACCAGGAGGCAGTTGTTCACACAGAACAAGGAAACACTTCCTGGTTTAAAGTCAGGAAATATGTGTCTCAGGGCTGTGTCCTTTTACCATACCTCTTCAATCTGTATGCTGAACAAATAATCCAAGAGGCTGGACTTCCTGAAGAACACAGCATCAGAATCGAAGGAAGATTCACGAACAATCTGTGTTATGCAGAGGACACAATTCTGTTTGCTGAAAGTGAAGAGGATTTGAAACACTAACTGATGAAGGTGAAATAACACAGCCTTCAGTATGGATTGCGCCTCAACATCAGGAAAACAAAAATCCTGGAGGGGATAGGGGAGGAGGGTCGTGAGAGTGTGAAGGAGAAGTTATCAAGAGCAATGTACAAAGAAATGCATGTATAGAAATATGGAAGAGTCATGAAGAGACGCATTAGGTTGTACATTAAAATTATTAATAATAAAAAAGAAAAGAAATACTCTTACAACTGGGTCAGTAATCATCTTCACGATAAATGGAGAAAAGATTAAGGTTGTCCAAGATTTTGCTTTACCTGGTTCTACAATCAACACCCATGGAAGCAGCAGTCAAGAAAGCAAGACATATTGCATTGGGAAAAGCTGTTGCAAAAGACTTCTTTAAATTGTTGAAAAATAAACATGTCACATTGGAGGCGAAAGTGTGCCTGACTCATACCATGGTATTTTCAGTTTCATCATATGCTTTTGAAAATCGGACATTGAATAAAGGAGACAGAAGAATTGATGCTTTTGAATTATGGTGCTGGAGACTAATGTTGAATACACCATGGACTGCCAAAAGAACCAACAGGTCCGTCCTAGAAGAAGGGCAACCAGAGTGTTCTTTGTGAGCAACGCTGGCTGGACTGAATCTTACATATTTTGGACATGTACTAGGGAGAGTCCAATGCCTGGAGAAAGACATCATGTTTGGGAGAGTAGCAGGTCAATAAAAAAAGGAAGACTTTCAACTAGATAGAATGTTTACAACAATGGGCTTAAACATAAAGGTCATGTGCCTGGCACAGTGTCAGGGAGTATTTCATTCTGTTATATAGAGGGTTGCTATGAGCTGGACCTGACTTCAGGGCATCTAACAACAACAACAATGGCTAGGGATGTTGAGCAGCTATTCGTTGACATTTAAAAGAGCAAAACGAGTTGGAAGATGTAACTGAGTCTGGCCACTAGATGTCACCAAACACACATCAATTATACAAGGCACAACTTGGTAGAAATTATTTGACTATGTTCCTCTTTCATAAGTCTTTTCAAAGACTTTTAATGGTGTTGTCTAAAGATAGAGAGGCACTTGTGGGCACTAACTTGCCAGGTTTTTTACATAAGATCCAGGATGAAATTATAGGATTCTGTGGACTCTCTGAAACTGGGTAAAATAAAATTTGAGTATATGATTGTTTTTTCCCTAGGAAGTAGGTTATAATGGACATGAAATTGTCAGAGGGATGTGTCTGAGACATTAATAGAAACTATTAATAATTCTCCCACTTTGATATAGGATTGCACATAAGCAAGCTCATTAAGAATCTGTTTTTGATATCTGTTTTTGATCCCGTCAGATCTCGGAAGCTAAGCAGGGTGGGGCCTGGTTAGTACTTGCATGGGAGACCTCCTGGGAGCACCAGGTGCTGTAGGCTTGGGAGAAGGACCTGGCAGCCCACTCCTAAGAACAATCTGCCATTGAAAACCCTATGCATAGTAGAGAAGCACTGACAATAGTGTTTCACCTGTTGTATGTAGGGTTGCTATGAGTTGGATGCGGACTCGAGGGTATGTAACAACAACAATCTATCTATCTATCTATCTATCTATCTATCTATCTATCTATCTATCATCTATCTATCTATCTATCTATCTATCTATCTATCTATATCAGAGAGAGAGAGAGAAAGAGAGAAAGAGAGAGAAGGGGGAGAGAGAGAGAGAGAGAGAGAGAGAGAGAGAGAGAGAGAGAGAGAGGAAGGCTGCAACAAGAGTGCCCTGGCATCTGATCCTATCTGATATCAGAAGCTAAGCAGAGTTGGTCTGGTTAGTCCTTGGATGGGAGACTGCCTGGGAATACCCGGTGCTGCAGGCTAGGGAGAAGGAATAAACAATACACTCCCTAAACAGTCTGCCACTGAAAACCCTATGAATAGCAGAGAAGCACTGACAAATAGTGCTGGGTATGGCACAGTGTTGGGGAGTGTTTCATTCTGTTGTATATATTGTTGTTAGGTTGGGTCTGACTCATAGTGACCCTCATAGAGTTTTCAATGGCTGATTGTTTTGGGAATGGGCTTCCAGGTCCTTCTCCCATTTTGTGGTGCTGAGGATCAAACCCAGAGCCTCAGAGAGCACAGAGCAGCACTCTACCAACTGAGCTAAACCCCAGCCCCGTGCGTGTGTGTGTGTGTGTGTGTGTGTGTGTGTGTGTGTGTTTATTATGTCTATATAATTGTTCCCGTTGTTAGGCACTGAGTTGGGTCTGGCTCAGAGTGACCCTATGTACAATAGAACAAAACACTACCCAACACTGTACTATTCACATGATCTTTTTATGTTTGAGCCCATTGTTGCAACCAGTGTGTTTTTTCTCATTTCAAGTTGTAGAAATATTTCAAGTTGGAAAATACAAGAGGACCCAACATGAGGCGGGTGTGGGGACCATTGGGAGGGGGAAGGCACCAAATAGGTGGTCGGGGATGGAGGAACAGCATAGTAGGGTAAAGAGGCGGAGAACACATGCAAAATACAGGATGCAACTCTATGAAAATCCCCTAACAATTCTCACTATACTCTATGCAATTAAAAACTCATAAATATCTATACTTATTGATAAAGCGAATCAAAAAGTTTTTGTATTGTTTAAAGAGCTGGAAATGTTAACACCCATGTCTTAATAACTACAGATTTTCTATATAAACTTAATTATCATTCTGTACCCCATAAATATGTACAATAAAAATATAAAAAATTTTTTTATAAAGGATTGTTTTTGGATGGGTTTTCAGAGGAGGATTTTCCAGCAGCAGTCCTCACACCTGTTACACAGTTGCTATTCAGAGAAAACCATCCTTTTACCTGACTAATTAAGTAATCCAACCATAATCAGTTGATGACATTTGGATAGCTGAATCATCCATTCTCTTAAGGCAGCGGTTCTCAAAATGTGCTCCTTGGAGCAGCCACTGTAGCATCACCTGGGTGCTGTTAAGACTGTGAATTCTTGAGACTCACCAATTCAGAAGCTTTCCAAATAAATATTGTGATATTTCTTTTATGTGTCCTCTATGAAATCTTACACTCTTGCCTAATTTAAGCCTCACACAGAGCAGTATCCCTGTGTAAGCAAGTTCTAGCCATTTTGGGTAGCACCATAAAATGCCTATATATAATATAGTCCCAGACTTGCATTTAAAATTACACTACTGTCTTGGTGGTTTATAATGTTGCTGTTACCTACTATTTTCTTGTGAGTGTGTGTGGGCATGTGTGTGTGTGTGTGCGCCTGTGTTCTTCAAACATGGCTGTGCACAGCTGGATTTTCCTCATATTTATGATTTTTTCTTTGTTTGTAGTTCACTGCCTTACTCTTTTCATTTTGTCTTTTGTTTATTTCTGTTAACTTCTCTAATTTGCCAAGGTCACTTTGAATTCTGACCCTTGCTTTGAATTTTATTCTTCAGTTTAACTTTGCATGTTAGAGTGATGTTAGAAGTTAGAACCCAAATTTTCCTAATTATTGTTTTGCTTGTTCCTTTGCCACGATCCTAATGTGTTTCCTTTTTATGAGTGGAGCAGGGGGAGGTAAAGATGGTGATTTTAAAAAAGAGCCTTCTTTTGCTACTTTTAGGGTCACTTGTCTTTACCTTCCCCTCAAATTATACTAACCAAAGATGAATTTTACTTTTTCATATGATGGGTGCTAAAATATCACGTTAGGTGAAACTAACCCTTTGCATTTGTTTAAAATGAGCAAGATCTTTGATCTTGGGGTTTCTTGCATTTATACCTTGAATTATACCAAACGACTTTTTCATGGAAACTTTAACTTTTCCATGAGGCATGAAAAGCTAAAGCGATTAAGGTCACAGAGCTATTTAGTGGCAGAACTTCGAGTAAAACCCATGGATTTTGATTCCCAGCCCTGGGTGCTTTTTATAATCCACCTTGTCAATTTGCATCCACTTAATCACCTAAAATGCATTCATTATTTTATAGGTGTCGAGCCTGTTTTTATTTGCCTTAGGGCTTACTAACTGGAATGTTCTCATGTTGTGTCTATCCACATGAGATTCCCACTGTCAGTCATTTTTATTGCTATTATTCATTCAAAACACATTCACAGAGAACTTCCTAGGTGTGAGGGGCTCTCCAGTGTAATAGCAACATAACATGTGTGTGATTGCATGACTACAATCCTCTCACATGGACTTACTGCATTTAGTCCTTGCTGAGGGCACTGTGAGTAGGCAGCAATCATAGATTCAAGTCCACAGTCCTTGATAAAGTTGGATGTATATTCACGTGGACAGGCAAGCTGCAGAGGATGCATGCTATGGAGATTTTTTTTTTCCTTTTTGCTGTCTTAAGGTTTTCAGACAGAGTTGCACCTAAACTATCTCATGTGGAGATTTACTCTTTTTCCAGTTAAAGATTGTTGTTATCCTGCCTTATTCCTGCTTTTTACATGTATCTTGTGAACCAGAAAGGAATGACTTGCAGGTCAAAAAGCTTCAAACACATACTTTTCTTCTTTATAATATGTTAATGGTCATCATTCTATGACAATCAAGAGCTTAGGTTAATCAACAGATCCCATAAAGAGTGAAAAATCTAGTTACAATGTTGGAAAAGGTAATAGTAACCATTTAACTTCCAGAGAATTAATACATAGAATATACAAATAATCAAGAAAAAGATATACAGCCCAATAGAAAAATGGGCAAATGAAAGGAGTAAGAATGTCAGAGGAGGAGAAACATGAGTTATTACTAAATATAAAAAATTGCTCACCCTAAAAAATTAATGATGGAAGTGCAAATTAAAGCCAAAATATAATATCATTTTATATACCCAAGATTGGTAAAAATTAAGAGTCTGATACTTTCAAGTGCTGACAACCATGTGGCATAGTGGGAACTCATAGCCAGTAGGAATGTAAAATGGCATATCTACTTTGGCAAATAATATGACACTGTCTTCTAATGTTGTGAACCTACTGTTTACACAAGTGATTTTCTTTATAGGCCTTCAGTTTAGAGAAAATTTTGTCTATATTTCTAGTAGCAAATATTTGGAAATACTCAAAAGCCCATTGGTAGAAGAACAAATACATTGCAGTACCTTCATACAAAGCAATATTGAATGACAGAATGCATCGACAATAAATGTTGCTAGGTGCCCTCAAGTTGGTGTCTGACTCATAGTGACCCTACATACAACAGATGAAACACTATTGTCAATGCTTCTCTGCTATTCATAGGGTTTTCAATGGCAGATTGATTTTTGGGAGTGAGTTGCCAGGTCCTTCTCCCAAGCCTACAGCACCTGGTGTTCCCAGGCGGTCTCCCATCCAAATACTAACCAGGCCCCACCCTGCTTAGTTTCTGAGATCTGATGTTATCGGATGCCACAGTGCTATGGCTGCAGGCAGATACAATAAACACATACATTAATATGAATAATCCTGGAAATAAGACATTGAGTGAAAAATCAAGTCCAAGAACTTTCTGTCATGTATTATATTTTATAAAGGTCAAAAACAACACTTGACAATCTCTTGTTTAGGACAATAAATCTGTTAGATAAAGCTATTTAAACAATGACACGTGGCTATTTCTGAGAATGCAGAGTAAGGGAATGACCTCGGAAAGAGGAAGCAGGGTCTTGTAATCTGCTGTACTTACATGAATGTTTACTTGTGACAACGACTTCTATTTTATAAAAATGCAACTGATGTTCTTCCGTTTGTATGATGTACACATGATGACTTTTTAACAAAGTCAACTGATAACTTCATTTCCCTAGTGGTCAAAGGAGGACACATGAACTTCCTTCATGAAACACTGTGAGGCCTTGGGCATTTTCCGTGGGTTCATCTAACTTCATGGTGACTCTCTCACAGTGTCCTTGGCCTTCCTGTGTGGCCTGAGGCATGAAGAGGAAAGCTGTGCTGCCATCAGCCACACCTACCTGCAGTGCGACTTGACTGTCACCATAGGGACTGAGAGACTGCCTGCATCGTGGCCTTACCTCTACGTCTGTGAAGAGAGTTCCCAGTGTCTCTTTGTGCTGAATCACTGGGCAGAGCTGGCCCTTCCATCCTTCTCAGGCCTCTTCATCAGGTAGCTTCACCTTCTCTGTCCTCTCCTCGCGCCTTCCCCCCAAGCACATGGCCGTGGAGCCATCAGAGAGCACAGGCTGGGTGCATGTGGCCCGGGGGCCTGCGACTCTCTCAGAGGGCCGTTCCCCCCTGGATTGCAGCCAGCCTGCATATCACAGCATCTCCTGTCTTTTTCAAGTGAACATCTGAAAAATCTGCCCAGTAAACAGCTCACTTTGTTCTTGCTTAGATTTTAATATTTATCTTCCGATCCAAAGCAACATCTGGTGAATGCCAATGGGGAAAAAGATTAGACATTATGAAAAACAGAAGGCTTTTTTTTTCCTTTTTCCTTTTTCTTTTCTTTCCAAACAGATTCTCAAGTATGAAAAAAAAAAGTCATAGAGAAATCCAGCAGACTGCACAGTGTTTATTCAAAAGAAGGAGGGGTTGCACGGCAGATTTACTGTAGGTGGAGGGTTTAGAAGTCATAAGCTCATAAGGACTTTTTAGACTTAAAAAAAGAAAAAAAAATCTAGCAAATAAATACAGCAACTTTCCAAGTTAAATCTTTTTTTGTAAACAAATTTTTAAAAAGTGTAACCATATTGGTGACTCTAGATGGCCTTAATTCCAGCCAGCAGTTCTGTTCCTGTGCAGGCTGATATCTCAGTGCTCCACATTGCCTGGTGTCCTTATTGCTTATCTGGATAGAATGGCTACATCTGACTAATGAAGACCTATTTCCTTATTAAAATAGAAAACTAAATAAGGCTAATTTCCTGCAGTAGAGTTTCAATGCCAGGTCTTTCCATGGTAGTCTGACTTTTTGGTGTCCTGGGACAGTCTGTTTTAGTGGCTTGCCACAGATTGGTGTTTAGCTAGAAGAAAAGAGGGACTTCCTTGGCTGATTGCTTTCTTGAGGGGTGTGATGGCTATTGCTTAGATCACATACGACATGGGGTGTTGGGAGTTGTGCTCAGGTGAGACTGAGTCTCAGAACTCATGAATGCTGGACACCAAGCAGCACATGCCGGCAGTTCCTGCTCCACTGAATGCAGGGACTTAGTGTGGATCTCTAGAACAATTTCCCTGGATTCTCCCAGGCCATTCCTCTTTCTTCTCTGAGGTGGCTGAGGCACCTCAGCCTCAGAGTTCAACAGAAGTTGCACTCTTACCTACAGTTACCATTTCAAAGGTGCTACCTAGTGTTCTGTTATAGCAAGGAAAAGTGAGTGTTTTCTTCAGTAAGAATTAAGTGCCCTATGATTTAAATAAGATTTATGCTTCATGTTGATGAGGGTTAGGGGAACCTACAGTGCTCTTCGTGGCTGGTGGGAAAGTAAGTTAGTATAATTTTTAGAGGACAATTTGGCAAAGATCTAATAAAAATCTTAGAATTCATCATATTCTGTGACCCATCAGTTTTACCTCAATGGTTTTAACAAAGTAGATAGAAATGTATAAGTTTAGAAATAGTCCTGTTGTTCAAAGTTTCCAGTTTAAAAAAATATATGAAATAAATTTAAGTAATGAAGACCGCATCCACATGATATGATGGTAAGAAAATTTAAAATTGTCATGTAGGGTATTCAACCAAGTAGGAATGCAATATATCAAGCAGTGAAATAATCACAAGTCACAAAATGGCATATGGATTTATCTACTATTGTATATAGCATATATGTTTGTACATACATAGGTGATTAGGAAAAAATGACTGGATATATTCTAAAATGGTGATAGTACCTGCCTCTGGGGGGGTATTATTTTTTTTTTAATTTAGTTTTTCTAAATTTTGCTAGTGAATATGTACTGCTTTGCCTGGAGCCGCACCACTGTGGTGTCCGCTCCCGACAGATCTTAGAAGCTAATCAGGGTCAGGCCTGGTTGGTATTTGGATGGGAGACCGCCTGGGAACACCAGGTGCTGTAGGCTTGGGAGAAGGACCTGGCAACCCACTCCCAAAAATCAATTAGCCATTGAAAACCCTATGAATAGCAGAGAAGCACTGACAATACTGTTTTGTCTGTTGTTCGTAGGATTACTATGAGTCGGACACCAATTCAACTGCATCTAACAACAACATGTGCTGATTTAATAACTGGAAAGCATACTATAAATTATGCAAGAGGTGTGAAGAAAACCTTGTGCCAAATAGCTTACCTGGCTTTTCTTCACGTTATCCTTGTGCACTTCCATTAAATGCTGTGTGTGCCTGCCAGCACTGCTACTATGGCTTTGTGTCATTTGGCAAAGGCAGGTGTGCCCACTCATTCCATCCATCCATCCATCCCACCACCATCCATTCTTCTTTTAGCAAATGTCTACAATGGTTTAGGTGTTGTACCAGGTGCTGTTGACTCACAGTCCGTCCCTTAAGAGTGACAGAGGAAGGCAGCACACAGGCTGGTCACATGTCATGAGGAGTGCTGTACAGTGATAGAAAAGCAGGGACTTCTTTAGAGAGTGTGCTCAGAGCAGCCTCTCTGGAGAAGTGTCTTTTATGTCGAGGTAAGAAAATGTTGCTGTTGAGACTCGGGCAGGGAAGCAGCAAAGGCGAATGCACCAGCAGATTCTGTGATCTGCGCAGAGGCCAGCTGAACAGGAGCAGAAGAAGGAAGGAAATTGACTCTAGGGGTGAGGGAAAGAAAGCTGTCAGGGTGGCACTTTGAAGGCCAAAGTCATGAGTGTGGATTCTCTTCTGACTGAAGGTGAAGTCACTTTCCCAAGTCTCACAGTCAAGCCACGGCAGTGTTGTGACTGGAACTCAAAGCCTCTGGCTCACTGTGCACTAGCAAGATGTGTTGTTAGCGTCCGTGATGAGGGCTGTGGCTGAGCTGTGGGGGTTGATGAGATTTCAGGGCCATTGGAAGCAAGTTTGGGTGAAGTAGGGGAGAGAGAGTTCCTAGATATGCTTTTCCTACCTATCCTAGAGAGCACATATTACCTGCAGACGTTAGGACCTGACTAAACCAACTGAAAGAGCTGTAGATTGAGAGTCAAGAATCTTGGGCTGTAGAACTATCTTTGCCACTATTTGAACCACATTATTCTTTTACTAAATTCTCTTAAAATGCATATTTGTGTGTATACAGTTCATCTGTACCTGTGTCTGTATCATATCTGTATATATATATTGATATTTCTAAATATGTTGATTCCTATTTAAATCTGACCAACTATACTTCTTAATTCACAAAATTATTGTAGAAGAAAACATGAATAGTAGCTAGCTTTTGAGAAAGTCTAAAATTTTATAAATGTAAGCCTATTTTTGATATCCTGGAGTCTCAGCTAATTTTGGTAATATTTTTTAGTGAAAAAACCTGTAGCAAGGTAGTCAGGCACAAGCAAAAATAGTCTAAACTAACAGAACTCTTTCTAGAACAAAAAGAGCCTGCAGCTGTAGCCCTGTGGCATCCGATCCCATCAGATCTCCGAAGCTAAGCAGGGTTGGGCGTGGTTAATATTTGGATGAGAGACCGCCTGGGAACACCAGGTGCTGTAGGCTTGGGAGACGGACCCAGCAACCCACTACCAAAAAAACCAATCAGTTATTGAAAACCCTATGAATAGCAGAGAAACACTGACAATAGTGCTTCACCTGTTGTATGTAGGGTTGCTATGAGTCTGATACCGAATTGACGGCACCTAACAATAACAAGGCCTGCAGCCATAGCTCTGTGGCATCCGATCCCATCAGATCTCAGAAGCTAAGCAGGGTTGGGCCTGGTTAGTACCTGGATGGGAGACCACCTGGGAACACCAGGTACTGTAGGCTTAGGAGAAGGACCTGGCAACCCCCTCCCAAAAATGAATCTGCCATTGAAAACCCTATGCACAGCAGAAAAGCACTGACAATAGTGTTTCCTGCTCTACAGAGGGTCACTATGAGTCAGATACCCACTCGACGGCACCTAACAGCAACAGCAACAGTAACAAGAACAAAAAGAACATGATTAGAGAAGACAGTGTGTTTCTAACAGACAACCCCATGGAGGACAGAGTGATTTGGCCCACTTATTCAGAACTCCACCAACAGAGCCCAGTGATAGAGGCAATGGGAAAATATTCTCCTAATAAAAATAGGAAAAAAATAGGAAAACAAGAGAGCATTTTAGAAATTTATATAACTAAGTTTGACATTGCCTTTGGCAAAACTGTTGTTGTTGTTAGGTGCAGTGGGGCTGGGTTGACTCATAGTGACCCTGGGTACAACAGAATGAAACACTCCACAACTGTGCTGTGCCTGGCACTATGTCAGTGCTTCTCTGTTATTCATAGGGTTTTCAATGGCTGATTGTTTCAGGATTGTTTCAGAAGTGGGCCGGAAGGTCCTTCTCCCATTTTTGTGGTGCTGGGGATCGAACCCAGTGCCTAATAGAGTGCAGAGCAGCACTCTACCAACAGAGCTAAACCTGAGCGCCAGCAAAATTGTAGGAAGGATTATTAATCAAATGGTTTATAAGCCTTCAGAAGTGAAAGTAGCCGCCTGGGAGCCAATTCGTTAAGAATGTAATGGTGTGAAAAACCAACTCCATTTACTTTTGGATAATTGTGTAAGATATAGAAGAAGACCCTCTCAAATTATTCTAACAAAAAATATCTCCACCCCCAGTGTTGTTGTTGTTGTTAGGTACTGTCAAGTTGGGTCTGATTCATAGCTACCCTATGTACAACAGAATGAAACACTCCCCGACACTGCCATTCCTGACACGATGTCAGTACTTCTTTGCTATTTGTAGGGTTTTCAGTGGCTGACTGTTTTGGGAGTGGGCCACCAGGTCCTTCCTCCTAGACTGCAGCACCTGGTATTGCCAGGTGGTCTCCCATCCAAGCACTCACCAGGCCGACCCTGCTTAGCTTTTGAGATCAGGTGGGATCAGATGCTAGGGTGCTATGGTTGCAGATATCCACCCCCAGTAGAAAGAAAAAATGGTTTTAGGTGTTGAGATCCAAGTGGCTTGACACAACCTCATATTGCTTTGAAGACAAGTGTTTTAAAAGTCCATTTTTAGTTGGCCACTGTGGTGTATAACTGTAATCCCAGTGACATGGGAGGCTGAGAAAAGAGGATCACAAGTTTGAGATCAGAGGCAGGATGAGGAACTTATTGAGATGTGTCTCAAAAGGCAAAGTGGAAAAGGGCTTGGGAGTGCAGCTCAGTGGTACAGGACTTGCCTAGCATGCATGAAGCTCTCTCTGAGTTCAATCCCCCAGTATCACACACAAAAAATTTGATTTTGCTTTGCATTCTACTGTATTCCCATATTTATATAAATATTATATTGGATTTTAACTTAGAAGTTATATCACTTTGCTTTTCCTTTCTGAATCTTGCAGTATTACTGACACTCCTGGAACAAAATCTGTATTTATCTGGTGGGTTTGTCTACCCTGTGGACGATGGCCTAGCTAATGGATTTATATAGCTGGATTACAGGTTTCAATTTAAAATATATTTGAGTAATGGTTCCAAGTCAGTGAGATGAAATATAACAATGATGAATGTGAATTACCACATTTACCTTTCAATAGTAATATTACCAACACCACTACCACCCAATACTATAGCCTTCATTGGACACTTTATACCAGGTTCTGTGCTAATCCCTTTATATGTTTCACTTCGCTTAATTCCCTTAATCACCTCTACAAAAAAGGTACTGGATTATTAGTAACTCCATTTCATAAATGTAGAAAATAAAGCTTAGAGTAGTATATTCAATGTCACGTAGATTGTAAGGATTTTGTGCTGGCATCCAAATGTAACTGACCTGATTCGAAGCCTAACCTTCACGTGCTAATGCTTCTCAGAAAATCACTTGAACAAATACGGCACAGTGCTGTCTTCAGGCAAATGCAGTTTTGAGACTTTGAGCTCACCACCATCTTCAAATTGGCATGGGGGATACAGAATGAATACAGTGGTAGGCGCCATGGGTGGAAGGCCTCAGGTTAAGGGAGACTAGAGACCCAATCGTCAGCCCAAACTCTCTATGTTCAGTTCTGGGTGGTATGATGTTAAAATACTGACAACCCTCAGGTCTGGCAGACAGTGGGTGTGGAAGTCACATCTTAGGTGAATACAGAGCTCAGAATATTTTAGCCTGAAGAAGAGAAGATTGTTGATGTTGTTGTTGTTAGGTGCCATTGAGTGGGGTCCGGCTCATAGCAACCCTGAGTACAATAGAATGAAACACTCCCCAACCCTGTGTCATGCCTGGCACTATGTCCATGCTTCTCTGCTATTCATAGGGTTTTCAATGGCTGATTGTTTTGGAAGTGGGTGCTGGGTCCTTCTCCCAAGCCCACAGCATTTAATATTCCCAAGTGATCTCTCATCCAAGGACTAACCAAGTCCAGAAGATTGCATGGAGAGAGATGATTTCTAGCAAATTGTAGGAGAAATCATTTTGACATTGATTTGAAAAACAAAATGCTATCGTTTGACATGATTTACATTTTCATTTCCGTGACCTTTTGCCCTTTCCCCCATCTCTTCTGGTCTTCCCATGGGATATGTCATCTTTGTGGCCCATGTTCAATCAGCCTCTGAAAACTTGAGGGCATTGCTCTAGGAAGCAAGACACCTGGGTTCTTATCTTGGTGCTGTGTAATTTTATGCAAATCCCCTGATCTTTTTGGGTTAGGGTTTTTATACCTCTACGTAAATTATAGCCTGAAATGAGATCATGCATGTAAAATTGTTGAAAAGTACAAAACATCATGCATTAGTGTTACTAATAATCTTTGAGTTAGTTGCAACAATGCCTAAAGCCAGGATTTTTCTTGAATAAATATCGCACCTGTTGGGGATGCTACCATTCAAAATCCATACTCTCCCTTCCTCTACACTACATATTTTTAGACCTTCTGCAATTCTACACTGCTGTTTTTCATTTTAAATCCAGTCTGGCTTCTCCCCTTAAAGCAAGAAGACTTTAAAAGTGAGTGGCTGGTAGTATAACTGGCACATATATCGAATCTCCTTAGTCTGGGCTGTTAAGTAAGTTTAATTAATTTACTAAGTTAATGTTCCACTGCTAGCAACAGAGCCTCATTGCCATCAGCTGGGGAGAGGGAATTGAAAGCATAAATGAGCTCATTTTTTCACAGTTGGAATTAGGGACCAGTTAGCCAGTTGTGTGGGTTTTCCAATTTCTCCATCTGCCCTGGGGGGATTCAGGCAATTCACTCCCCCAACACTTAAGTGTGAGTAAGATCAGGAAGAGGGAAAGGGAAAAGAAAAAAATCAAAATAAAAAACTCAGCTCGGTATTTGCTTCTATCTCTGGAACTGGAAGCATTGTCTGAGCCTTGCCGGTTGAGTTTGGAGAAGCTTTTGCTAATGTTCCTAATAGGTTGGGAAAAGAAGAAAGGCCTCAGTGAAAGATATTTACCCTGTGCATTTTCATTGCAGGGTGAGCAGATAAAGGAAAAACAAATAAACAATAAAAGAATGGAAACAAAATTACAGAAATTTGCAAAATTTGACAAATGGTGGCCTGTAGTTGCCACAAGCTAATGGCTTGCAATGATTAATAAGAGTAAAAATAATTGCATTTCATTAAGATTGATGACACCCCATTTAACCTCCCCTCTCGTTTCAGCCCTAAAGTGGAAAGAGATGAAGTTCTCATCTATAATAGCTCCTGTAACATTACCATGGAAACTGAGGCAGAGATGGAGTGTGAGATGCCTAATCAGCCAATTACCGCCAAGATTACTGAGATACAGAAAAGCTGGGGCCAGAACACTCAGGTATAATCAAATCTTTTTACAGACTGATTCAAACAGCTCAAATTAAATTTGTAATATTGTGTACATTAAAAAAAAACAATTTAGTCCAAATGGCAGCAATATATAATATTAAATGCTTTCAAACTTTGAGGAACTGGTCTAATGCACACCATCTGAATTCATAGTTAACTATGGTTAATCATATATTTTTTCAAAAATAAATGAGTGCTGCCTGAGCTCTTCTGAAGCAAATTCTGAAAAGATAATCTCCTTAGCATCTTGTCCTGATTTCTGCATGCACGTTTGAAAGGGGCTCTCTGTGGTTTGTGTCTTTATAAAATAAGTGGCCTTCAATCTAACCAGGCCCTTCTGGAAGGCTTCCAAATTGTCTAGCGATCCTCCTCGTGTGGCACAACAATGTCGTGGGTGCACCCCGTTCATCTCCGTTCTGTGGGGCGCAGAAGGCAAACATCAGCCTGGGAGGGAAATATAAGACATTAGAATTGAGGAGGGCCGAGGCCACGTGGCTGGCCTCTCTACCTGCATTCATCTGTTTGGAAATCATCTGAGCCCCTCCCTCCAAGTGGCTCTTCTAAGACTGTGTTCTTAAGTCCCCAGTGAGAGATTCCACAGCCTCCCCAGGGAATTTGTGAGGATTGAAATCAGAGGCTAAGAGCTCTTTGGAAAATGTATCAGATAAACTTTTACAACTCCCCAGGCTTCTCATGGTACACAGACAAAAAATAATATTTATTGAGCACCTACTCCCCTAGGTGCCTTTCTTTTTATGAAAGTGATTCTTAGATTGTCCTCTTTTTCAGGTCTCTTTATTTGGGACAAACATTTATTAAGTGCTTATTATGTGGCACATACTATTAAGATTCTCTTGTGTGTGGTCTATCTGTGAAGCCATCCCAGCCCAGAGCTACACTTTCTGGGCCTATATGTTTTTGTGTAACTTTTATACTGGTGCTGAAAATGTATGTAATTACAAATATTTTCCCTTCTGTCCTCCCTAAATGGTTCCCTGCCTATCTTCCCAGGATTCTGAGGCCTTTGTCTTCTGTTACCTCCCCACTTTCTCCACTCTCCTTTACCTTCCCTTCAGGTGATTGTCCAGAGCTGATTCTTCCTGTTTCATTGTGTCTCCTCACAAGCACTTCTTCCTAATGTTAATTCCTCATTTCCAGAACCACTTGTCCCACCGTTGCAGCCTCTATTTCACTCTGTGTCTCTTACTCAGCTGTCAGGTGGGACTGCTATGGGTCACAGCCATCGCTAAGCCTTGCTGGCCCTCAGTTTTTGTCTGGGTGGGTAATAGCCTCACTTTGGGAAGCTCATGTGAGCAAAAACAGGTAAAAGGGAGGAAAAGGCAGCTTGTCACAGTAGTAAAGCATCTGAGTTTTGGAACTAGATTCCCTAGATTTGAATATACCATCTGCTATCTGGGGGATTTGAGGCTAATTGCTTAACCTGCCTGTGCCTCAGTTTTCTCACTGCTAAAGTGGGGGTAATAATAGTAGCCTCCTTATACATGGTTGTGGAGCTTGCATGTGAGCCACTGAGAACTGTCTCACACATAGTCAGTATCCAATGTCAGCTATTGTCCACAATGCTTGTTTGCTAGTAGTCATGCTAGAAAATGATGTAGGAGTGCTCACTGCTTTGACCAGATCGTTTCACTTCTTAGATCTCATTTAATTTTTCATCATCTCAAAGTCTAATTTTGAGGATTTCTTTTGAGATTTAAAGGCCTTACTAGTTTAAAAATTTGAGTTCTAACCATGTTCTCTGCCATGCTCTGAAGAAGATAAGAAAATAGTATGGAAAGATGTTCCTAATATTAAGGAATAAGTTGGGAAGTGAGGCCATATATGGAAGTAGGCAAGGCTCAAAAGTGTGTACCTGGAGTTAGTTCATCACAGTTGAATGGGGGATTACATACCATCCAGACCAGCCATCACATTTTAAAGATGAAATAACCAAGATTTATAAAGAGAGTTACATAGCTTATTATTTGGCAGCATAAGCCATGCAACCATAAGTGCAATTGTGGGAGAAGTAAGCGATTTGCTCTTCAGGAACCAGGAGGCATGTCTTAATACTTACTAGGCCAAGACAGGTGTGGTAGCACATACCTGTAATCCTAGCATTTGGGAGGCTGGGGGAGGAGGATCATCATGAGTTTAAGGTGAGTTTGAGGCCATCCTGGGCTACATAGCAAGACCTTGTCCCAAAACAACAACAACAAAACCAACAACAATAGAAAAGTCAACAAATAACCTACTAGGATAGTGATAGTGTATGGAAACGTCCAGTCCTGAGGGTTGAGGGAAATAAGTACCACAGTTTTATCTTTCAGATGTGATAAATGTTGCATTCAAATGTTACTGATAATATCATAGTTCTAAATAGTCTACTGGGAGCAGAACCCTATCAAGTAGGCAGAAGGCCATGGGCAACAATGGCACAGAAATAATAGAAAAATCATCAGAGTTTAAGCCTTGCTTTAGCCCAGATTCCTAAAGAATTAAACAAGGGTCTCAGGCACCATTCCTACCAAATTTACTGGGTTAATGTCATGGAATTTGGAGAACACCTATGGCTAAGTGGATGCACAGTTGTATAGGGTTCAGAAAAACTAGATTCCATTCTCTAGAAGGGTGGTTTGGTCTGCTTCAGGAACTAGTATGATGACATCTAAAAGTAGAGGTTTATAACTAAGTGAGCATATAATTGATCTATCACCAAAACCAGGAGGCTTCTGAGAGTACAAGGCCCATGATAATCTTGTCACTTTTGTTGGAATATGTGTGTACCCTACCTGGAGGTGGGAACAACTTATCATCCATATGTAATGCTTGAATACCCTACCCATGTATGAAAATATGATTCCCTACTTTGGCCTGGGAGAAACATGCCATCTTTGTTAGGATCCTTGGTTATCTTATCTGGGCCTAGACCTGAAGAAGACAAACCCTGGAATGCATTTAATCAAGACTAGGAACTAGGTCTCCATTTCCACATTCAAAAATTGCCTGTGTGAGAACCTTGGAACACTATTTCCATAGAACAGATACTTAGCAATGAAAGGGTTCCAAAGTTAATACACTTGAAAGCTGGGTTAAAAGTGTATATATACATGCACACATGTTGTTGTGTTGTTGTTAGGTGCTGTTGAGTCGGTATCCGACTCATAGTGACCCTCAGAGGGTTTTCAATGGCTGACTATTTCGGGATTGCCTTGGGAGTGGGTTGCCAGGCCTTTCTCCCATTTTTGCGGTGCTGGGAATCGAACTCGGGACCTCAGAGACTGCAGCGCAGTGCTCTACCAACTGAGCAAAATCCCAGCCCACATGCACACATACACACACACACAAAACATATATACTACACACACACACACACACACACACACACACACACACACACACGTACGTACGTACACTTCTACCAAAGGATTTTTAAGAGCATTCAATAATGCTCTTAAATGCATTCACAATGCATAATGTGAGTTTCTATGGAGAGCAATGGTGTGGAGTATTGCCATAAAATTACTTGTCTGCAGAAATATTTCATTCCAGAGTTTCTGCTCTCACTTTGGGGAATGTTACCCATGTCATGGTTTTCCCTCTCTGCTCCATCATCTTTAGATGAATCTGTCACCTGAGCTCTGTTGAAGTGGGTGGCTCTTATATTATGCCATGAGGAAAAGGTAAAGTTTTGATATTCAGGGATAGAGAAGAGAGAGATTTTTAAAGAGGAACTAACAATCACAAAGACATGGAGACAAAAGTTCCTCGGAATAGTGCAAGTATCATGGTGTACATGTAGGGGACTAGTGGGTTGCACTCAGAAAGGTGGGCTGGGATCAGATTATGATCTAAGCAGGTGACAAACAATCCTCAAGGTGACATTGCATGAGCAAAGGGGTGCTGGACTCAAATTAATCTGGTAGCTCGATATGGGATGATTTAATTGGTAAAGGCACAGGAGACAGTAGCATCTCAGCCAGCTAAGAAGTAACTGAAGTAAGCAGATCGCAGAGAAAATGGAGGGAAGGGACAAACTGGATAGTCAACACTTGGTACATGAAAGGAAATATACACACGCAGATACAGGTATACACATACCTGTTTGCACACAAAGATGTTTTATTCATATTGTTCTTCAACTTGTATTTTAGAAAGACACAGTAGCATTCTATGCTGTAAACTACTTAAAAAGAGGAACTGTGTTTTCACTGCTATTTCCTCAAAGCTTAGAATTGTGCCTAATACAAAAGCAGAGTTTAATAAAAATTATTGAATGAATAAATGAATGAATGGACTTATAAATGAGTAAATATAACATGATCTTCTTTTCATTTTAGCACATGCAAGTTTTCCTTTTCTTTCAGAGGATGTTTGTCTTTTCTTTCACAACATGTTTTCTTTCAGAAGATGTTAGAGAAAGGAAAAGAATCCAAGAATGCTGAGAGGCACAAGAGGTTTTGAGGGATTTCTGAAGCAGAATTTGCAAGTTGGTTTGGATGGGCAGAGAAACCACAGCAGAGTAAATGCAGCCCAAAGCACATATGGAGAAAACTATAGAGCACAGCTGGAGGAGGACCTGGCAATCCACTCCCAAGGCAATCCCGAAACAGTCAGCCATTGAAAACCCTATGAGGGTCGTTATGAGTCGGATATCGACTCGACAGCACCTAACAACAACAACAACAACATAATTTTTAGTGGAGCTCTGGAAGAAATTCCAAGAATACAATGGGGCAGACATCAGGAAATTAATGAGAACTGTTATGTCAACATCCCCCCTCCACTTCCCTCTCTCCCCTTTTCTCTGCCTTTGTGTATGTGGAATGTTTGGATCAGTGGTTCCTAAGATGAAGTTGTAAGAGTGGCTCACAAAACAAAGGGATAGGAGATGGATTTGGTCCACTGTAGATATTAGGGCTCATGTTAAACTTGACCAAGCCCAAGACAACCTTGGAACTCCATGATAGACTCAGAGAAAGCAGCCAAATTATATTTCAGGCATTGACAGACAGTGCATGGATGTCATCCTTGGGGAAAGGCAATACACAGCAAGAGTGACTTTCTTGTCTATGGCACTATTCAGAAGATAGCACAGGAAAATGGAACCCAGAGAGAAACTGAAGTAAGCAGATCACAGAGAAATATTCACTGAGTAGAATATTCAGAGATTAGAGTCCAGGGCTGCTGATTTTGGTGGAGTTTGCAGGTCAGGGCACCAAAGGGGAAGAATCTGTGTAGAGAAGGAGCTCTAGAAATCTACATGAATTTGATGAGCCTTTGGCCAAATAACTAAGCAATCATGCACTGAGTGCACTTCTGTGAGATCTGGCAGAGAGCAGTTACTGAGATGCTTAAAGTGAACGTAGATTTCAAAGTACTTAAACAGCACACTACTGGGTGATTTTCAAGTGATAATCAGAGTGGAGAAATCACTCAATGTTAAGGAATTGGATTGAGACCTCAGCAAGGTAACACTTCAGCAGTGGGAATATTGTAGCCATAGCTACTCTAGACCCACCCAAATGGAGCTTGAAAATAGTGCTTAACAGGATTAAACTATTCTTCCAGTAAATTAATTGCCAGCTAGAGCAAAGCCCAATATTCTTTAATGAAGACAATAAAGTCCACATTCTTAGGAACACAGATAGCATCTACAATGTCCAGAATACAATCAAGAACATGAAAGAAAAGCAAGAAAAGAAAGTAATAGTCAATAGAAACTGGCCTATTGGTGATAAAGGTGTTGGAATTTGCTAAGGACTTCAAAGCAAACATGAATGTATTCAAGGTTTTAAAGAAAAATACAAAAATTGAGGTTATAGGGAATCTCGCCAACAAAGTTGAAACTAAAGAATTAACAAAACTTTAGAACTGGATTGCTATCTGTAACAAATACTTCGCTAGATAGGGTTAGTATTAGGTTGGACTTCTAAGTACAAATTCAGTGGCATTGAAGATAGGACAAGTGAAGCTATCCAAACAGAAGAAAGGGAAAAAAAAAGGAGGGAAATGGACAAATAATAATCTCTGGAACAATGTCAGTATAATATTTATATGTCTGGCATTACAGAAGAAAAATAGTCAGAGGAAGGATAGAAAAATATTGAAACAAATAACTATGGTGGAAACTACAAACTTACAGATATATGAAACTTCATAAATCAAAATCAGAAGAAACAAAGAGAACCATTACTGGTGTTCTCAATAATGTTAAGATGTGAGTTCCATCAAATGAATATTTAGAGTCAAAGCATTCCAATAAAACAACTCAGATTTCAAAAAATTTCCAGGCTGATTTTTGAAAATTATGGAGACACAAAACTACCTTGAAAAAGAACAAAATTGGAGGACTTATACTGCCTGATTTCAAGTCTTACTATACACTGTAGAAATCCGTTCGCTTTCTAGGCAAGATCTCATAAGAAAGGAGGGTCCTTCTGATAACAGTGTGCTTTACCCCTCTTGAGGTAGTGTCAGAGTACAGGCAAGGGAAGAGTTTAAAGGAACATGTGTTGAGAGGTTTCACAAGTATTGTGATGAGGAGGTCCTTAGTAATATATGATATTGCAGGGCAGTATTAGTGGGTGAAATTTTATGGGGTTAAGGAGTGAATGAGTGGCAAGATAATGCAGACCGCTGTTATGGACCACAACTAGGAAGGGAAAGGAAGGATGCAGGTAAGTATTGAGGTTGATGAGCACCTTCCTCATGCCCACAATTGCTGTCAGTGCTAGAGATGGTTTTCTTAAGTTACATGTACTTGACTAAAGCTATGATCTCTAAGTATGTTATTGATTTGACAAGATCACAACTCCACAGGTCTCTCATCTCATCCACCCTCTGTTGTTGTTAGGTGCCCTTGAATTATGTCCAACTCATAGCAACTCTCATAGGGTTTTCAATGGCTGATTATTTTGGAATTGCCTTGGGAGTGGATTGGCATGTTCTGCTCCCAATTTTGCAGTGCTGGGAATTGAACTCTGTACCCCAGAAACTGCAGAACAGTGCCCTACTAACTGAGCTAAATCCCAGCCCCCACCCACCTTCTAGTCTTTACAAAGTAACTTTCAGACTAATGTTTACCTGGTTAAATAAATCACAACAGTTTTTTCCCAATATGTTTATATTTTTAAATTCATTTGGGCTTTTCAGTGTATTTCTCTCTGAGGAAGATATTTATTTCCTTAAAACTGAAGATTATTTTCTCTTGGGAGAATCCTCATAGTAGTTTATCATATTTGTCTTGTGGAGTTTATTTTTTATATGTTTATATGTATTTATTTAAATATCCTGCCTGCCAACTGGACCCTAAAACTCACTGACAGTAGAATCCATGTTGGATTCTGCTTTGGTGAAATATATATATATGTATATATATATATATATATATATATATATATATATAATATATATATATATTTGATGAAGATTATATATATACACACACATATATACATATACATATATACATACATACATACATACATATGTATGTATATGTGTATGTATATATATCTTCATATATATATAGTTGTTGTTGTTAGGGGCCACTGAGTTGGTGTTCGACTCTTAGTGACCCTACATACCACAGTCGAAACACTATTGTCAGTGCATCTCTGCTGTTCATAGGGTTTTCACTGGCACATTGATTTTTGGGAGTGGGTTGCCAGGTCCTTCTCCCCCCCAAAAAATATAATGTGTATTTATATATATATATATATATATATATATATATATATATATATATATATATATATCATACATACATACATACATAGTTGTTGTTGTTAGGTGCCATCGAGTCAGTGTCTGACTCATAGCAACCCTATATACAATAAGTGAAACATTATTGTCAGTCCTTCTCTACTACTTATAGCGTTTCAATGGTAGATTAATTTTTGGGGGTGGGTTGCTGGGTCCTTCTCCCAACCCTACAGTATCTGGTGTTCCCAGGAGGTCTCCCATCCGAGTACTAACCAGGCCCGACCCTACTTAGCTTTTAAGATCTGATGGGATTAGACACCACAGTGCTATGGCTGCAGGCAATACACACACACACACACACACACACACACACACACACACACTGCATTCTTGATTACAAAAAAGCAAGCCACATTGCTTAGTTTAATTCCAACTTTTTGTGTGTGTGTGTGGTACTGGGGTTTGAACCCAGGGCCTTGCGCTTGCATGCTTTGCAAGTGCTGGGCCACTGAGCTGCACCCCAGCCCATTTTTTACTTTTTGAGGCAGGATCTCATTAAATTACGCATACTGCCTCTGGTCTTGAATTTGTGATCCTACTGGCTCTGCCTCCTGAGCCACTGGAATTACAGGCATGTGCCACTATACCTGGCTAATTCCTACTTTTTATTTAAGGAGATTCTTCTGGAAAATTCATACAGTCTAGTGATGTGACACATTTTGCCTTTTTCTTTATAATAAAATAGCTACTTAGAAGCTAGTTTGAAGATACTTTGCATTCTTTCATCAATTCGTTTGCTGAAATCCTATTGCTGAAATCCAAAACCAATTTTTCCCTTTTATTTTATTGCCTTTCCTTTCCTTTTCCTTTTCCTTTTCTTTTGGTTTGTCTTCTCTTTAATCCTTTCATTTTCTTTTTCTTTCTTTTCTGCCTTTTCCTTTTCCCTTTCCCTCTTTTCTCTCCTTCTCTCCTCTCCATTTCTCTCTCTTCCTTGCCTTCCTTTTGGACCTACCTCTTTTATTCAGTGCATATCTTCAAGGTTGTATGCCTACAGGCAGGAGCTGTGGAAAGCCAGGGTGAGCTAGCTTTTACATCAGGCACATAAGATACAGGAACTTGACGGTTCCCCAGTTACCTGGCTGACCTCCTGAGTCCCCTGTTCCTGTATTTCCTCTGTGAAATGAGGATCCTAATGTATGACAATTATCCACTGCAGAAGAGAGAAGGGTTTGGGAAGGCAGACATTTCACATCTGAAAGAGCTTTTCTTCCTTAGGATAATTAGGCAGGCAGCAGAGACAAATAGTGAATAGGACTCTGGGGGCTTGGCTTCTCGTTCTAGTGATGTTCCTGTCTATGATGATGTGGCAACCCACTTACCCTTTCAATTCAGGACTACCGCATGTCCAGCTTTTGGAGGAAGATGGTACATATAAAAATGTAGAAGCAGGAGGAAACTAAAAGTCCAACAGAGGCATTATGGTACAGTAGACATGAGCTTGGGCACTAGGAAAAAAACTATAATTGAAGCCGATTCTTCTACTTATTATATAACTTTGCACAAATTTTCTTAACTTTGCTGAGTCTGTTAATTCCTACTTCATAGGGTTGTAAGAATTAAATAATGGATGTAGAGCACTTCAGAAAATGTCTCATTCATAGGTAACACTCAAAATGTGTCAGATATGATTATTGTTTGTTGATTTCATAATGAGGTTATACAATTGAGAAAGATAAGGAAGGTGCAAATGCTCGGCAAATTGTTAATGCTAGGTCAAGATGTTATAATTTGTGTCTTTATTTACTATGCTGTTGTCATCCCCAGAAGATTCTGTGTGAAAGAGCCTTTGCCATTTATTTGAGCCTAAAATCTTTTATGTATAGGCTCAGGTTTAGCTCAGTTGGTAGAGTGCTGCTCTGAACTCTCGAGGCCCTGGGTTTGATCCTAAGTACTACAAAAATGGGAGAAGGACATGGCAATCCACTCCTGAAGCAATCCCGAAACAACCAGCCATTGAAAACTCTTATGAGGGTTGCTATGTGTTGGACCTGATTCGATGGTACCTAAAAACAACAAGATCATATATGATTCTTTTTATTTTTGTCACTGGGAATTTGAACTCAGGGCCTTGTGTATGCTATGAAAGCACTCTACCATTGAGCTATAACTCTAACCCTTTTTTGTTTTTATGTTGAGATAAGATCTTGCTAAGTTGACCAGGCTTGTCTTAAGTTTGCTTTGTAGGCTGAGCAAGTGTTGAACTTGTGAGTCTCCTGCCTCATCCTCCTCCCTAGCTGGGATTATAGGCATGCACCACCATATCCAGCATGCATGCTTCTTTACCTTGCTCCTTTTTTTAAAAAGAGAAATTCAGGGAGTATTTAGCCTGAATGCAGTCTTTATCTGAAAAATTTCATTACGCCACTCTAGTTTCTCAGAAACTCTTTGTATTGCATGCATTCATGACATTAGTCTGCTCCTGGTATATCAAGGTATGTTAACAGTGAATGATGCTGTGGTTTCAATGGCCATTTGTCATATTTTCACCAAGAATGTCCTTATTATTTCTGCTGTGTTGTTATTTGCCATCGAGTCAGGTCCAACTCATAGAGATCCTATCTATGTACTATAGATGAAACATTCCCTGACACTGTGCCATTCCCAGCACTAGGTCAGTGCTTCTCTGCTATTCACAGGGTTTTTGATGGCTGTTTGTTTTTGGGGAGTGGGTTGCCAGGTCTTTCTCCCATGCCTACAGCACCTGGTATTCCCAGTCGGTCTCTTGGCCAAGTACTAACCAGGCCTAACCCTGCTTAGTTTCTGAGATCTGATGGGATTGAAATCCAGGGTTGTATGGTTGCAGGCCTTATTATTTCTAGTAATTATATATCACTGAATAATTATTACGTGACCGTTTGTTTAACCATACAAAAGTTTAAGTAATCTCAGGTAATCTGCTCATTCTTGCCCTCAGTGGAAAACAGTGAGCTTTGTGAGCCCTGTGACAGTGGTCTTTCTCATGATAGGCAGAGGGCAGTCCCCCAGGGACATGACATGAATTTTTCCTTCTAAAGTATAGCTTCATAAATTGGAGCCTTTTTGGTCTAAATAAATATTATATAGAATTTATTCAGTGAAATCTGATACTGTGAAGAAATAAGTGGGCTCATTTTGGGGTTGTCTGTGGGAACAGGAGGACTAGATTACTTCTGATCCTTTTAAAATATGAATCTTTAGTTATTCAGCACATAGGCAACAGTGTTGTTAAATTGCTTTGGGTGGCCAGGTGTGGTGGCACACGCCTGTAATCCCAGCAGTTTGGGAGGCAGAGGCAGGAGGATTGCAAGTTTGAGACCAGAGGCAGTCTGCGTAACTTAGCAAGACCCTGTCTCAAAAAGTAAAGAAAAAAAAATTTCTTTGGGTGATAGAATGGTCCACTTTAAGGTTCTTTGGATTCTATAGAAGAAGTCACTCTTAGAGAATCAAGAACCAGAACTATTCAAATTATAGCAATTATCCCAGCCCTCAAACTGATCTACGCTCAAACATTTTGGTCCTTAACCAATATTTTAATGAGAATTCAGGTTCAGTGCTCTTCCATTTGCTCATCACTTGACCACTGTGCTAAAACCTGTACGAGATACCACACTTACCTGTGCAGCCAAGGAAAAGCATCAATTTGTGTGTCAATTTCAAGCAGTCAAGATCTGTCCTGGAGCAGTATTTACAATCTCATGGGTTTCATTGTTTGCTTTATTTTATTTTATTTTTAGCATACACATATACATAATTGTACTATATGGTCAATCATAAAACCAAGAAACTTTCTAGCACCAAGATTGAAGGAAAGAGGAAAATAGTACGAACAATTGAATTAAGAAAAAAGAACTTATTACTAAGTATGTGAGTGACATATAGAAGTCTGCATTAGCCATTCAGTATGCTGCTGGAACAAGTAAACACATTTACATTATTTCTCACTGGAGAAAAGTGCTCGTCACTCAAACTGATCAGCGCTCAACCAGCCTTCCAGACAGTTGTGGTCAAATGCTGAAGTCCTACTGTAATTTGTTGGCTTACTTATTGAACGATATCGGGTAACTCCTTTTTATAATCTCATGTCTTAGTTTCTGGGTCCATGACATAGAAGGATTATATGAAAGTCCTTTGTAACAGAACTGAAAACTGATCCATGAATATGTTACATTTCCAGTATATTTAATTTTTCCCATGAGAGAAAAGCTCTCTTTTTCAAAGGTACATTTTGTGAAGACATTGTAGTAAATCACCATCTTCCTGAAGCCTGAGAGAGTTAAAAGTGCCTGACTGTTTCCTTCCCAGGTGTGAAAGGTCTCAGTATCTGAATAGGTCTCAGAGATTTGATGCAGTTCTACTTTGTGCATGTATGTGGTATATGTATTTGTGTTAGAGAAGGAATGATGTGAGTTTTATTGTTGTTTGGATATAGGGTTCCTTACAAGACATGTTAAACATTATATTTTTTCTAAAAGCAATGAAATATTATCAATTTTGTATCATGTCCTACCATAGTGTTTATATTTGAAAGAGCAAATAATCATCTTAGTTTTGACAGAAAAATGGCAATTCAGAAAATCTGGGGAACTTAGGTTTTCTCCTCAGTGATGCCCTCTTAAATCTTTTTGGTTCAGCCATGAACCTTTCCCTCCAGGGACCTCACCATCAGTACTACCAAGCTGAAGCTTGCTCTTTCTTTAAAGAAAACTGCTTCTAAAATGCATATCATTTTGGAGAAACCTAAGGAGCCTTGACCAGATACTTGCAGAGCAGCTTAAGCTTGGAGGGTGAAGAAGTTTGGGTGAAAGTTAATAGGAAGGTCATTTCACTTTGGATGAAGGAGAATGTGATTATTCAAATGTTGAAAGTGTTATGGAAACTGACTCCATCAAATTAAAAATCAGCTCAGAGAGAAAGAACTCCTGTCTCTGAGGAGGCTACTTTAGAGGAGAAGAGAAGGGGAACCAGAAGGAGAGAAGCAGGGGTATCAAGCAGAATTAAGAATATTGAACCAGTTTTTGACAAAAAGCTGTTCCTCAGAGATAGAGATTGTTTTTATCATATTATCATTCGTATGAGTGGATGTTAACTTGTAACTGACTCTGTAAAACTGTTTCAGGCATGAGCTTTTCCATATGATGTTTAGACTTTCAGCTTCTTTTCTTACTGGTGCATTGAAGCTTTGAGAGAATTGAAGCAATCTCCATCAAGGGTAGGTATGCCTTGCTCTGCTGAAGGCTCATTTAGTTTCTGTCATCCTGTTGTCTTCATGAATTGCCTTGACCACTTGTAGAAGGTCAGACAGCACCTCTGCTGTCCTCTTGGATATCCATAGCAAAAGTTAGTTGATGGTAGGCTCATGGCAGGGTAGTTGATGGAGGAAATATGACCCTAATAATGGCAAATCAGAAGCTCTGTGTGTTGAATCCAGTAGTCTTATTTTAATAAGCCCTCCAATTGAGTTTAATTTACCTCAAGTTGAGAAGCCATTGGTATAAAACAAAAGTATTGAAAAAGATCTTATTTGTAGATTTTAAGAACTAAAATAATTACATTTTACCTTATTTTTTTTGTTTTGTTTTTGTTTTGAGACAGTCTCTCACTACGTAGCCCAGGCTGGCCTCAGACTCATGATCCTCCTGTCTCAGCCTCCTGAGTGCTGGAATTACAGGTGTGCACTGCCATACCTGGCTTAGACTTCTCACTTTTACCTAGGAGAATGCATAGCAGCTTTCAGTTATTCCTCTGTGATAGCCATCTCCAATATCCAGTACTTCTCTATTTGGTGGTAAAGGAAGGAATACACTAGCCCAGCCTTTTGTAGTTGGTTGGGCACATCTGACTTCCTTAGAATGTGGGTAGTAACACTGCATTTAAGAGGCTTGAATCTCCCATCTCTTTTTTCATTTACTATGTTAACTAAATGCCTGTAGCCATAGCCCTGTGGCATCCGATCCCGTCAGATCTTGGAAGCTAAGCAGGGTCGGACCTGTTTAGTACCTGGATGGGAGACCACCTGGGAACACCAGAAGCTGTAGGCTTGGGAGAAGGACCTGGCAACCCCCTCCCAAAAATCAATCTGCCATTGAAAACCCTATGAACAGCAGAAAAGCACTGACAATAGTGTTTCCCCTGTTGTACAGAGGTTCGCTCTGATTCGGATACTGACTCGACGGTACCTAACAATGTTGACTAAATAGCCTAGAGCATAGGCTGAATATATGCTGACATGTGGAGCATGGTTGTTTTGTCCCAGAGAATTTTCTAACATTTGGCATAGATATTGTGAGAACAAGAAATACAATTGTAGACGTTGTTTGAACAAGAAATAAGCTTTTGTTCTATTGTGCCACTGAAGATTCAGGATTATTTGTTACTATACACAATCTACTGAACATACAATCTTCAACAAGTGGCTCTGTAGCCTTGTGGCTGACCCACTGTATTCCACATGGTGTCTTTAATTTTTTTTTATGAGTCTACAGGGAGTCATAACGTGATTTCCACTTTTGTTTTCTTTTTTGCAGTAATGGAGGTTGGACCCAGGACCTTGCACAATGCTGGGCAAGTGCTCTACCCCGACCCCTTTTGTATTTTGTATGTTGAGACAGAGTCTCACTAAGTTGTACAAGCTGCCTCTGGTCTTGAACTCACCGTTTTCCCACCTCAGCCTCCCGAATTGCCAGCGAGCTTTACAGCACTTGACCTGATTTACATTCTTGGAGGCAAAGATCATAAGTTAGGCTGTGAGATGGAACCAGTAGGCAGAAATTATAAATGATGGGATTTAGTGGTGGAAAGTGGCTGGACATTTGATGGCATTCAGACTCTTTCTATCTTTTGTATTCTCCCTTTACTTCCCTTTCTCTGGTGATATGTTTCCATTCCCCTACTGACAGTCCCTCTGCCCTGAAGATCCTCTGGAATTTCCCATACTGAGAAGTTAGTCACCACTTACATTGTTGTTCCAAATAGTGGGAATTTTTAGGGAGACATGACTATTCCTAGCATTTCTGCCTGTACTAAGTCTCTATTAATTTCTTATTAAGAAATGCTTTGGAATACTATGCATCAAGAAAATTTGTTCAAGTGAAGCATATGTCAATATCTATAGTCTACATCCATATCCATTGTTGTTGTTAGGTACTGTTGAGTCAGTGTCCGACTCATTGTGACCCTATGTACAACAGGTGAAACACTATTATTGTGCTTCTTTCTCTGCTATTTGTAGGGTTTTCAATGGCTGATTGTTTTTGGGAGTGGGTTGCCAGGTCCTTCTCCCAAGCCTATAGCATCTGGTGTTCCCAGGTCTCCCATCCAAGTACTAACCAGGCCCGATCCTGCTTAGCTTCTGAGATCTGACAGGATCACATGCCACAATGGCACAGCTGCATAGCTCTATTATAATTTAGTTATAGAAGTGTTCCATACACTAATGCTCTCCCATTTCTGCCTTTAAATTTTAGTCTTTAAAAATCTTATTATGAAGATATCAATCATGAAGGGAAAAATAACTTAAATGGGCTTAAATGATCAACAAATTGTAGTGGTCCACAGAATAGGACAGTTCAGGAGTTGTGAGGATGATATGATTCAGCAACTCGGGGTTCTTTCCATGTCTCTGTCCAGCCTTCTGTAGTGTCAACTTCAATCTAAGTCTGTTTCTTAGTGGCCATGAGATGGTTTCCAGTTGCTCCCAGGGGCACTTGCTTTCCTATTCACATTGTACAGTAAGGAAAAGTTCTTTTATGGGCATAGTCTGAGAAGGAGAAGTTTCTTCCCCATATCCCAACAAATATCCCCCTATGACTCATTGGTCCAAATTGAGTTACTTGACCACAGTGCTTTGTGCTCAGAGTGATGGCTTTGCTGATTGGTTTTGGCCAATGAGTGTCCACCATGGCTCTTAGAATAGATTTAATCCTACCTCAAATATCTGGATAAGAAAACAGGAGAAATGATGCCTGGGAGGAGAATCTTATGGCTGTTGATGAGTGGGAAGCTGGAGAATAGAAAGCAGGTAGCCAACTAATGCTTGGCTATAGTAAGTAAGCTCACTTTCCTCTTTATTGCTCTACACTAAGTCCTTTTCCTGTGATCCTCCTTGCTGTTCCCTTTGGATAACTTGAGGCATTACTTTTGTATGTGGTTTTCTTTTCTTTTTCTTTTTGGTGGTGCTGGGGGTTGAGCCCAGGGCCTCATGGTTGCATGCTTTGCAAGTGCTGGACCACTGAGCTGCACCTCAGCCCATTTTTTTTAACTTGTTGGAGACAGGGTCTTGTTAAATTATGCAGACTGCCTCTAGTTTCAAATTTGCGATTCTCCTGCCTCCACCTCCCAAGCCGCTGGGATTATAGGTGTGCGCCACCATGCCTGGCCTGTATGTGGTTTGCTGAGATGAAAACAATGAACCTGTCCTATATAAGGGAGTCAGCTAGGTGAAAAGGAAGGGGTCTCATAAACCTCCCTTAGAATTCAATAGTGGTGCTTGCTTTTAACAAACAAATAAACAAGCAACTGAGGAAGCATAATGACTACATAGAACACACGTATCTCCAGTAGCCTGCAGGACATCAAAATCAGTTATGTGTTTCTTTTGTGACGTACATCTTCCTGATTCAAAATGACAGTAGCTGTTTTTTATGATGTACCAGCTCCCAGCAGGGATGGCTCATCATTCATTTCTATGCAAGACAACCTCTTCTAATAATAAAGAAAAGAGCAACTGAGGGAAAGAAATGTTCTATTCTAACGTTTTCTTCCATAGGAGGCCCTCCTAAACATCACAAATATTAATTAAACCTCCTCACCTTGAGAGCTGATCTATGCTCTTCAAGGACCCAGTTTTCAACCCCAGCACCCCAAAACTGGGAGAAAGACATGACAATTGACTCTCAAAGCAATCTTCAAACAATCAGCCATTGAAAATATTATGAATACCGGAGAAGCACTGACATAGTGCTGGGCATGGCACAGTGTTGGGTAGTTTGGGGTTGGGCTTTAGCTCAATTGGTTGAGTACTGCTCTGTACTTTCTGAGGACCTGGGTTCATTCCTCAGCACTGCACAAATGGGAGAAGGATGTGGCAGTCCACTCCCCAAACAATCCTCAAACAGTCAGCCATTGAAAACCCTATGAGTGTTGTTATGAATCAGACCTGACTCAACGGCACCTAGAACAAGCCTCCCTGTGTAATGAAAGCAGAGTGCAGTAGACAGAGTCAACTGATCAAGGCCCATCCATGGTTTAATGTCAAAAGCAAGGGCCTCACAGCTGCAGTACCAGCCACTTAAACACATTGCCATTTAACTTCTTTTCCTTCCCAGAGGGGAAAGTATGCACAGCCAAGCAAAGCAAAATATATTTTGTTCTCTTTCTGTCCCACACTGATTTATATGAGTTTGAAGGACACGACCTGATGACAACTTTACTAAGACATGGAATAAATGGAACAATATGACCAGCAGATAGGGCGTGGTACTTCTGTGGCAGGAAAATAAAATGATCATGCTCTCACCCTAAATTATGATTTACAGGTTACTTGGAGGGTTCTAGCCACTGTATTAGCCATTCTGTGGGATTTTTAAAATTACTTTTTAAAGAGATAACCTAAGACTATGAAATTATAAAGGGCTTGGATAAAGCTATGCCCTCAAAACCTAGAATGGTAGAACTAGTACAACCATTTGAAACTTGAAAGGGTTGTATTAACTCTGCAGAGGAATAAGGTATAAGCCCTAGTTAATGGAATTTCCCTTATTCAATAGGAGAAATATGTAAATCTAATAACTATACTGTAAGCAAAGTGTAATAATGTGATAACAGATGTTTTTGTATTTTGACCTGGTAAATCAGTGAAGGCAAAGAAATCTGGCTGGAATAATTGCTGAGGTACTCCCTGGAGGGTGTGGTATTTAATCCTGAGCCTAAAAGGATGACCAGGATTTAGATAAGTCATGATAAGAAAAAAAATATAGTCTTATGGAGTCCCTGATGTGGGAAAATTGGTTCTATATAAGTAATTCCATTTGGCTGGATTGTAAGGTTTGAAAGAAAGTAATTACAATGAGATTAATTGGAGATGAAGGTTGGAAAGCATTTTGAGGGGTCTTGGGTGCCAAACTGAAGAGTGTAGAACTGGTCCAGGAGGAAACACAGGGCTTTCAGAAGCTTTATAAATTTTGTAGCCATCACTTTGTCTCATAAAGTATCCCTTAGAGTCCATCTCAGAGTCAGAATGCTGGTCTTGCTGAACTGTGGCCTCAACAAGAGGTTAGTACTAATACATGTTGCTGCTGTTCCCTTGGAGCTCAGATACAAGTACACGAAGGCCAATGCTGTTGACAGAGGCAAGAATGTCAGGAAGTCAGGGATCTGAAAGCTGCAGGTGAGAGAGGGTGAAGAATGAATATTCTGGAGGTAATGTGGAGGAGCACTGAATGACTTTCAGACAGAGAACATCAGCAATTTTTATCAGTTGTTTTAGATTCCTGCTGAGTAACAGAGAGACATTGTGGTACCGTGATCTGAGACTGGGTGATCTGAGTCCTGCCTCCCAGGCTCCAGTATTATCTACTTGTAGGACTGTAGGTAAGTCTTTGGAAAAACTTCAACTTTCCATCTGTAAGGAGGAATTGGATTAAATCGGTATTTTTCTGATGTGAATACGGTAGGCATTTAGCAACATAGGATGTTCCATTGGAAAATAACTATTCTGTGGTCCAGTAATTTGAGAAGTGCTGCAGACTCCATCCCATGCTGGGTGTCATGATGTCTAATGGCACATTAAAAGTGTGGAGAGGTCTGCAGGAAGGCAGGCAGATTTACTGGATTGAACTCACCCTTTCCAAAACTTATTTGGCCATTAGAATCGGACCTTTTATTTTCCCCATGCAATATCTGTTGGATTTCTGTGAAATACTTTGGGGAATTTTGGACTATGCCCTTTGCAGGTCACTTTGTAATCACATGAGCTCTGATTCTGTGTTGGCTCTAAAGGTTTCTCCTCAGTCTCAGATTTTATAAATCTGAAGGAAGTTTGCTTCTCTAGCTTTGTTGAGTGAATTTTGCCACCTAGAAGACTGACTATTATCTCCCCCAATCAACTTTCTCTCAGAGTTGAGGCAAGAAGTTCTTCAAAACTGTTTTTAAAAGAGCTTAGAGATCCTCTAAGGCAGGCGATCTCTCCCTGGTGAATTTGTCATATGACTTCATTAGACACCTTGTATGCTAAGGAGCTATCAACTTCACCTTCCAGTTTGGAGTCATCATTTTTCTAACTTACTCTATTAACCAGGAAAGAGCTGAGGGATTTTTTTTTCTTCTCTCTCTCTCCCTTTTTTCTTTTTTTTTTTTGGCATCTGTATATAATGTAATTTAACCTAGCAAAAAAGACAATGATTGTCCCATAGGACTTAATTAACTCCTAGTTTCATGGTGCTCCATGGAAATAATAAGAAAAGTAAAAGTTCGAGTGTTCCGTACCTGTCCACTTCCACCTCTGGTGCATAATGAGATGTCAGGAGCAGTGACACTGATGAGATGTGTGAAGAATGCTGATCGCAGGAGGCGGTGAGCTGCCTGTATGACTCCTGGGAACCCTGGCCATGCTGAAGGAACTGTGGAACCAGTGAGCAGCCTTTGCCTTCTGATTACAATTCCCACTGTTCTCCCCACTCACCTCCCTGCCACCTGAGCAGTGGCTTTGTTAACCTTTAGCTTTGCCTTCTGCACCCTGGTCGGATGTGATGACTATTGTCATGGGGCAGATGCCATGTTTATTGCGCTGCCTGTAGCAAATCCAGACTGATGGTGCAGGACTCTCCCAGCCAGCCCTCAGGGGAGCCCATTAAGAAATTGCAAGGCTAATAAAAATCACGCTGGATGAAATTGCAATCCTCTGGTGCCACTCAGTGCTGGGTCGAATCTGGTTTTACATTTTAATGGGGGCAGGGACTGAAGACTTGAACCAGGACTCTTGTACCAGCAGTACTGAAGGTTGTACCTTCTTAACCCAGAGCTGGAACAGACAAGAAGAAGATGAGCTTGCTTCTCTTTTTGTGTGAGGATTTTGCACATTTGAGATAGAAATTTATTAATGTTTTTGATATGCTAACAATGACCTGCTCCTGGAAGAAAGCCTTGCTCTGCCATAGGGCATGAAATTTGGGCCACAGTTAGAGTCTTCCTGCCTCTCATTGAAGGCTTCAGTGCTCATGCCCAAGGGGAGTCTTAAGAGCACATGGGGTCCAGCTCCCTGTCTCTTGGTAAAATTGCTCTGAAAAGTCCCTATACTAGTGGCTTCTGAGAAAGGAAATTCTGTGGAAATCAGGAGAGCTGTTTCAGAATTTAAATTCATCTTCACACTGTATCCCATCAAATCCAGGGACCACTGGTCAGCACTGTAGCTGCACCCATTTGGCATGAAGAATTTATAATCTTACTTGGATAAATTGATTGTTTTCAAATATTAAGATAAAACAGCAAAATATATAATTGTTGTTTTAGAAATATTTAAGAAAATAGAGGGAAACCCAATGGAGTATTCAGTGCTAGGTGTGATGCTATCTGTTGTTGTTGTGTGCTGTTGATTCGGTATCCAACTCATTGCGACCCTATACACAACAGGGGAAACACTATTGTCAGTGCTTCTCTGCTGTTCATAGGGTTTTCAATGGCAGATTGAGTTTTGGGAGCAGGTTGCCAGTCCGTCTCCCAAGCCTACAGAACCTGATGTTCCCAGGTGGTCTCCTACCCAAGTACTAACCAGGCCCGGCCCTGTTTAGCTTCTAAGATCTGATGGGATTGGATGCTACAGGGCTACAGCTGCAGGCGTGATACTATCTAGCAAAGTATATTCTGTCTTTTATTGTAAAGAAATACTACTTTTAGCTGGGCATTGTGGTGCATGCCTGTAATTCCAGCTCTCACGAGGTCAAAGCATAAGGATCATGAGTTCCAGGTCAGCCTGGCCTACATAGAGTCCTTATCTTAAAAAACAAAACAAAACAAAACAAATGAACAAGGAAATACCACTATTATTAACAATAATAGAAAATGATGCCATTAATCAAATGGTTACTTTTTGCCATGATTGTGTGAAGCTTTTTACTTGAGCTGCTTATTCAGTCCTCAAAAGGAAGCTTTAAAGTGATTACTATTACCATGTCCATTTTATACACTAACAACTGGTCAGAGATGCTTAGCAGCCTGTCTCAGGACACATAGCTGGTACATTGCAGAGCAGGGACTCAATCTGAGACAGAATAATTACAGAGCCTGTGTAGTACTAGTGTTGATTTTCTCTTGAAAAAAAATTCTAAAAAGAAGAAAGAAAATCTGTTATTTTCTTCAAACACCTCCCAAGAGAAATCTGTGAAATTACAATATAAATCTGTGGAAGTAGATTGCTGGATAGTGGAAAAAATGTGAGTGTATTAAAATTTGTCTTCTGAATTCCGACTACAGCTGTGAACATGGGTCCAGGTGTATCTCCCTCACCTGTTGTACATCCTGCCTCTTTGTAGGCACTACCTTATGACTTTTGAGATTTTCTGCTTCCTATATATCTTCTCTAATAATTGTTTGAGTAGAAATGTCTATGTGTGTGTGTGTGTGTGTGTGTGTGTGTGTGTGTGTGAGAGAGAGAGAGAGAGAGAGAGTGAGAGAGAGAGAGTGAGTGAGCGTTGGTGGGGTATGATATTTATATCTTCTCTTCAACTACTGTAATAGTAGAAAAATTTTGTTGAATGAATACTTGAATGAACATAATTAAAATTAATGTTCTCCATATGTACCTGTAGTTCCTAAGGAGGCTGAGGCAGGACTATTTGGGCAATCCTGAGGACAGCCTGGGCAGCACAGCAAAATACCATTTCAAAGCAAAACAAGCAAAAAAAAATTAATGTTCCCTAGGCTAAATCAGTCTTCAAGCATTTGTAAAGCTTTGAGGAACTGTTGCTGAGACTATGTATGTTGGGATACAAGAAAGAATCATATTCTCATCAAGAAAATGAGATATAGCCAGTGTGGTTTTACTCAGAAAGGCTTTCCCATTCCATGGGAAGACATTTGGCTTCTACAATCATAATTGTTGTGCCATTTGCCATCTGAAGTTTCTGCAGGTTGCAGAGATGGAGACATGCTTGTCACAAGTGATTTTGGGGTATCTTCCTGAACTTTTTTTTTTAACAAGGTGTGAGAACGTGAGAAATATTTAGTAGAGAGTCTTTATTTTGTGGTACAGAGAAAGTCTCATAATTTCCTTTGTTGTATTATTTTAGTGAAGGAATGGATAACTAGATCTGTAGATGTAGGATGTTTGGCTTAATTTTACATTTTTATGTTTTCTGGGGAATGAAGCAATGTACCATGTAAAGTAGGGCTTCTGGTGTGGAAGACACAAAGCTGCTATCATTTGTAGATGCATGTTGATATTATACTTCCCTGTAAGTGCAGATTCTCTCTTCCCACCACTTTGGCTTCTCCATAATACTACTTCAATGCTTTGATATACAAGACATTTATTTTTAAATCACCTTTGCATCTTATTAAAAGAAGATAAGTGCTTAGAGTAGAAAATTTATTTACTTATTTTTATTTTTTGCAGTACTGGGGAGGCAAACCCAGGGCCTCATACATGCTTTGCAAAGTGCCCTACCACTGCCCCCCACCTTTTAAAATTTTTATCTTGAGATAGGGTCTTGCTAAGTTGCACAGGCCACCTCTAGCCTTGAACTTTCAGTCCTCCTGCCTCCCCCTCCTGAGTCACTGAGATTACAGGTATGCACCACCGTGCCTGGCTTTTGACTAGAAAATTTAAAAATAGATCATTGGAAGAGAAAAAAAAAAAGATCCTCCATACTTTTAGAATCCAGTTGCTTTGACCTTGGCTAAGAAAATGTCAGTCAGCAATACATAAGTTGTGAAAGCCTCCCTTGATATCTTTGTCTTGTAACTTACAGGCTGGAGAATTTAGAGATGGTAACTCGTGATTTCAGTGTCCATAGGAATTGAGTGTAAATGTATAGTGATTTGGTGAAATAATTTAAAAATGTCCTCTGCATACTGAATGAATGTGGTAGGGGCTTAAGTTCAGTGCTGGCAATTCTGGTGGTGATGTACTCATTTCTCTATCCACGATTATGTTACCTATCCATAAAATCTGTCATTAAGACAATTTTTAAAATTTCTCTGTTCCATCCAAGGAAATTATAGACTTCTATGATACAAGAGGAAGTATATCACATGGCCTATTTTGGAGAGTACATTTATTGAGGCTTATGTTTTCTCTAACTTTTTAAATAGATAATATAAAATATGAAAAGTGGAAAGAATAGCATAATGAACTCTCCTTATCCATCTTCAATAGCTATTGACTTACTACTTTAAAAAAAACTTTTAAGCTGAGCATGGTGTTGCAGGCCTGTAATCCCTCAGAAGGCAGAGGCAGAAGGATCACAAGTTCGAGACCACAGGCAGTCTATGTAATTTAGGGAGACCCTGTCTCAAAAAGTACAAAAATGGGCTGGGGGTGTCGCTCAGTTGTACAGCACTTGCAAAGCATGCAAACACAAGGTCCTGGGTTCAACCCCTAGTACTGGAAAAAACAAAACAAAACAACCTTTTTATTGTGGAATATTTTATAGAAGTTACCCCTAGAGAATCATGTTACCCCAGATCCCAATCAAGTTACCCCAGAGAATCATGACAATAATGTTTCATCTGTTGTATGTAGGGTTGTTATGAGTCAGACATTGACTCCATGGCGCCTAACAACAACAGCAACCCCTTGAAAACAGAAATCTGCTGATGAGACTTTTAAGGATGAAGGCAAGTTTTGAACTGGGTATCTCTCATAGGTTAGAATTAAAAAGAAGACTATTTTTATATTTATTTGAATATATAAAAGCATGCTGCATCTGAGGTTTAGATTAAAAATTAGAGCAAAATATATATACAAAGTTTTCCTGTGAACTTCTTTCATTTTCTCCTTTCTTATGTTTCTCTCTTCCATTCTCCTCCTATTCAAGGTTTAAATTTACTAGGTACAAAACTTCCCTGGTATATTTGTATTTTAAGACAAATTTCTTGGAGACCAAAATAAGTGATTTTTTTTTTTTTGTACTGAGATGCTAAATCTGGGGTCTCGTACATACTTTGCAAGTGCTCTACCATTATGCTGTACACCCAGCCCATTTTTAAAATTTTTTATCTTGAATCAAGGACTTACTATGATATACAGATTGCCTCTGGCCTTGAACATGCAGTCCTTCTGCGTCCACTTCCTGAGTCACTGGGATTACAGGCATGCCTAAGTAAGTGAAATTATAGTGGCAGAAAAATTGGCAATGAAGATGATTTTTGTAAGTGGGATACTTTGTGCTTGGAGCCCCATTGAATTCCATTGCTGCAGCAACTATTCATTAACTTAAAAGCAATAAATCAGAGCTCAAATACTTTGAACATTTATATGTGACAAGCACATGACATATAAGTGTTTTTCTACATTATTTTTGGAGCACTGTGAAGTAGATATTAGTTCCATTTTACAGATAGGGAAATGAATGTTTCAAAACGTCAAGAGACTTGCCCAAGACACAGGGGCTTATTATGTTGGAGCGGGGAGTTTAAAATACAGTCTATCTTTCTTTTAACCGTAAAGCTGCCCACTGAATAAGTTACTTAAAATGACAGTGAATGGTCAGTCTGGTGTGAGGAGATGGTGAGATGGGAAAAAAGTGGGATAGGATGGTAAACAAATTTGAGTTACTCGAAAGAAATCTTTCAATAAAAATCTCCTATCTAGTGAAATAAGAGCAATGCTATGTGAGTCACTTTGACTTCAAGGGCATGACTGTATTTACTAAGTATTTACAAGATTACTGTATTTACAAGAGAGTTTCAATTTTATTTTGAAAATTTAGTCCACAGAGCAAGATTCTTTTTATAGCCAGTAATCCTTTCCCTGGCCCTTGAATATGGAAGGACTCTGACAGATGGGAGGGGCTTCACGCATCCCTATCTTGAGTTAGTATGAAAAGATGTCCCCTGGAATAAAACAAAGAAGTTTGCGAAACAAGGAAAGCAAAAGGAGACTGCAGAGCAGATATTATCAGTGCTAGGCGAAGCAACATCTGCACAGGTTGTTAAGATGTAGCAAGTCAAGATGGCTGCTGCAGTAACCACAGGCTATGCAGAGAGATAAAAGGTTGACCCCAGCCTGTGTCAGGCTAGGATTGATGCCACTATCAGCCCTAGTGCCTTCCCAGTGATTTTTTAAAAACATCTTTGATAGAGTGTGTTATCTAGTTACTGGCATGAGGGCAATAGCCTGAAGGGGTGAAGGAAAAGGAAAGAATAAAGGTCACTCCAGGAGGACGATCTCTGTCGGACTAAATGAGAAAAAAGGATCTAGCTAAAAAGGGAGGAAATAAATAAATAAAAATAAAAGCAGCTGCTAGGTACATGGAAGGGATAAATGGAATTGCTCTCCCCATCTCTACCTTTTCCTTCCCCTTCTCTTTTCCTTCCTTCTTTCCTTCCTTCCTCTCTCCCTCCCTCGCTGTCTCTCTTCATTCTTCCTCTTTAAAAAACAAGTGAGGATACATCTCGATCTGTTGCAGAGAGGGGTGAGGGATGAGTTAGCAGATAAAGCTATAGATTCATGATTTTCCTCTTGAACTTTTATAATGGCATGATTGGGATTGCTAAGTCATTTTTTTACATCTCTAGGGGAGGTAAGGTTGAAGGCCTTAGTCAGCCACCCTCTTTGCCTGTAAAATAATGATCATTCAAGAATGAAAGACAACACCAGCAAAATAAAATTCCTCAAGGTAATGGGAAAACATGTCTTTATGATAGGACATTAATAATTTATTTGTGGTGAATATGTGAATTCAATTCCAGAACAACTCTCTTCTGTTCTTCTCCACATGCATACACATACACACAGACACTGCTGCCGCTGAGCCTAAGTGCATAGCTTTTTTTCTTATGCACCTGTATACTTTGGAAGGGCAGGAATAAAATTGCTTTTGCTTGATATAGCTGCACCAACAGAAGTCTATTCTATGATAATAGAAAGTTTAATTATCTCCTTTTAGCACTGAAATAAGTTTTTTTTTGGAGTAAAAGAGAAACAAGGAGAACTGAAATAGGTTTTTTTTTTTGTCTAAAAGAATATTTTCTTTTAGACAAACTTTAATTAGTTGAATTTTTCTTTTTATTTGACCTGGAAACATCTAAGTTTTCTCTCCTTCCTGTCTTTCTGTTTTCTTTCTTTCTTTCTTTCTTTCTCTTTTCTCTCTCTCTCTTTCTTTCTTTCCTTTATTCCTCTTTTTCCCTCCCTCCTTCCTTCCTCCTTTCCCTTCCCCTCCCTTCTCCTTCCTTCCTTCCTTCCTTCCTTCCTTCCTTCCTTCCTTCCTTTATTCCTCATTTCATGGAGTTTTCATAGAGGGTAACATGTTGGAGTCAGGGCAAGGAACCTGAGGGCTAGAATAGATCCACAGTATAAGTACTCTCCTTTGAGAAGAACCACACTGGATATAAAGGCACTGGTTCCCAAAATCAACTCCATATAATTTGGGGAGGAGGGCAGATTTCATTCTTTTCTAAAGCCATAGGACTTTAGCAATGTGAATTCTTTCATCACTGTGTCCTTACATCATTGGTTCTCACTAAGCTGGTGGTGTTGAAGGTTAGTTAAAGTTGATACAAACTGGAGAATTTGCCTTGACATACCTTCCTCTGTTAAAGATGTCAGAGTAATTAAAAGCCTAAGCTCTGATGGTGGAAGTCTTGAGGTCTAGTCCAAGATACCCCATCTTACTAAGACCATCTTACTAAGACCCTGGGTCCTTAACTTAATTTCTCAGGGCCAAAATTTTCTCTCATGGATACAATGGCAGTAGCGCTTAGCAATATCTTCCTGCAGTTATTGAAATATAGATGTGTCTACTTGGGTGGAAACTCCCTGAAAGTACTCAACTGATGACTTATATCAGTGTGCACTCCATTGGCATATAGTGATGATGGGCTGCAGTGTGGCCAAAATGCCCACATAGAAAACTGTAATGTTGCATTTGTGTAGCAGGGCAATGAAACAGTGGTCACTGAAAAATTCCTTAGTATTATTCAAAGTGGGAGCAAGGTAATGGAATAAAATTTTACAGCTAAATGAAGACTATGTAGTATATAAAGTCCACAGAGTCAAAGTGGAGGGTATTTTCATTACCCAAGAAAGTTATTTTTTTAAAAAATTCCTTCCTTCCTTCCTTCCTTTCTCTCTTTCTCTCTCCCTTTCTTTCTTTTCTTTTTTCTTTTCTTTCTTTTGACAAGGTTTCACTATGTATCCTCAGCTGGGTTGTAACTCATACATAGTCAAACTGGCCTCAACTTGGTGGCAACCCTCTTACCTCTGCCTCTCCAGTGCTGGGATTACATATCTGTACCACCACATCAGGCTGCTATTGATTTTATTGCTTATCTTATTTTGTCATAAATATTGATGCTGACAACTGAATCTTAAGAAAGCTATTTTCCTTTTTTTTTTAAGGAAAATATGGGAAAACAAGGGATGAGCAATGATATTTAGTACCTGTTGTATGTCAGGCTCTGAGTTAGTCTTCACATACATTGATTAACTCACTACACGATCCCTTGAAAAATCTGTATTTTATGAATAGATTTGAGCTTCAAATAATGTAGGTAGCTACCAAAGGCCATACAGTGAGTATAGGTGAATCGAGTTTGGGATTTGAGCTTGTGTTAATGCCTCAAGGCCCATTTTTTTCAAATGGTAAGATAAAACAGTTGCTATGATTTGAGGACTTGAATGTCTTCTGTGGAATCAGAGAAATACTGAAAGTCCACATTTTCAAAACAAAAGATCATAAGAAAAAGATCTCTTTCCCATGAGGGGAGAAAATTGAGTACATTTTCAGATTCAGTCTGATTTGATCATCTTTTTGTTTCTGAGGCTATATTTGTCTCATCATATCAGATTTATGAAAACTTTACCATCATTCAGACTAGTTTTAACATTGCTCAAGGGCATAGTCAGCAAAAGTCTAAAACCAGAGCCCCTGGGTCCACTACTTTCCAACATTTTGTCTTTGGGAATGTTACTTTGCCTCTGCAAGTCTCAATTTTTTCTCATTTGTAAATAAGGCTGATAAGGTAGATCCTTATAGAGTTGTGATGTCTAAGCAGGTTATGGAAATGAAAGCTTTAGTGTAGTGCTTGGCATCTACTAAATACCCAGTGAATTCTTATCATTCTTATTGATACTATCATTCCTTGAAACCTTACCCCATCAGCCCTGATTATTATCATTATTCTAGTTTTCATTTCAACACTCCCCAACTCTAGATTAATTTATTTCATGTGCTACCAAAATGGGGGCATTAGGCTCATATTGCACCATGCACATGTCTTGCTTCCAACCCTGGAGGGCTTCTTATCCTTGCTGACTGGTGCTCTATCCTGATACCCTGGTATCCCCTGTACTACTATCCCTGTACCTATTATTATATTTGCTTCCAGCTGGATTGTGTGTGTCCCTCATGGATAGCCCAAATACATAGTACCATGCCTGGCATTTAGTAGGAGCTGCATCCCTAATTTTTTTTTGGGGGGGTGAATGACATTTCCAAATTTCATTCCTGAACCAAGCTCCTGATGGTGTCATCTATTTTCCCAGTTTTAAAGTTTCATGATATGTCAATCCTCTATTTTCCTTTGGGAATGAGAAATAAGAGAAGAGTTAATTTTCTGGGCAACTGAAAAATTTCCCTTAAAATACCAAACCATGTTTATTTTGGATATTATAAGACACAGAAAAGGCCTTTCCACCCTTTTAAATGATTAGAGACAAATGTTTTCTTTATGCTCCTGGATCATCAGCATGAACTTCAGTTATTTTGCTTCTTAAAAATAATACCTCAGGATGAGGATGTAGTTCAGTGATAAAGCACTTGCCTAGTAGGCTTCAGGACCTAGGTTCAATCTCCTGCACTGGGGAAAAAGAAAGAAGATAAAAAACAATACCTGTACCCTAGGTAGCAGTATTGATGTTGCAGGAAGGTGTGTGGTCCTCACTGTATGACTCCTAACTGTATTAACAGAATTTTTACCCCTTCCTTTGCTGACAGACTGCAGGTCTCATGTATGGAGGCTGTCAGTATTCCCCGCTTCCTTCTAACAGATCCTTCTAGTCTCTTCACCAACTGATAAGCTAAAAAATTGTTGAGATAGACATATAAAATCAGAGTAAAAAGGCTCTGAGTGCAGCCTTGAAAGACACTTCTTGGAAGGGTGAACAAGGCTTGGTGTGTCGATAATATGACATGATACCCTTCCTCCCCTTCTCACTAGTCATTGTGGCTGGGATTGTGAGAGATCAGCTTTGTACCCCTCTATCATCAAGACCTAGTATGGTGCTTCTATAACATTAGATCCAAATTCTACAGATTACTTTCATTTCTGTTTATTTTACCATAAGAGATAATTATAGCTCCATCGATTTTCCAGATAGAACTCTTCCTACTTATCCCATTGTTTTTATTTCACCTTCTCGTTTTTATAACTGGAAATATACTAAGATTGCAAAGGAATTGTTAATGTGACCTGTGCCATTTGTTAATTAAAAACTATCAAAAGCATACTATGCATTATTATGAATTGTGAATTATTTAAAAAAGATACTACTTGTATAACTCTTAGACGTAACATAGAAGTCACATAGGAACCACAACAATAGCATATGAGGATACAGGAACATATGAATATTCTATTTGGTGTTTTAAAAGAGTTTATGATCTGATGATTCTTGATTTTTCTCTGGGAAGAATATCTAGGAATAACAAAATTATCTTTGGATGGAGTCCAGCTTTCCTGCTCTCTCATTCTTCCTCCTATAGGTGTAGCTCTAAATCATCTTCATTAATTTGGCATCGTTCTTGGACATTTTATTCTTCGAGTAGTAACAGTAGCCTAGCTTTGGCTTGGTGAATGAAAACCTTGAAATTGTATGTTATTTCTAGTTCACAGAGTCTGAACTTCCTTTCCTTTGTAACTGAGATTTCCTTTCCGTTCCTCAGAGGCCTTGTAGATTAGGTTATAATTTCTGCTCTTACTTATACTTGGTCCAGAAATGCCTCAGGCAAAGGATCCTCCTACATTCTGCAGCACAATTCTGGCTTTAGGAAAAGGGTAGTGGTTCTGAATTTTATATGATATGGGCATCCAGGCGTGCGTGAGGTACGGAATCTGTACAGCATCACTGCACACAGAGCATTGCATTTAGGACTGTGGCAAGAATTTCAGAATGATGCGCCTGATTTGTCTTAGGACATCATGGAGGTGGAAATTGATAGCATGTAAATTTGTGTAAAAGCAGAGCACGTATGAGTATCCTTTTATTTCTAGTTCACTCCCTCTTTTTCATTTTATTCCTTTCTTGAACAAGTCAGGATGCCTAAAGCCTTCTTTGTCAAGGACTCAAGTGAAGAGCCTCCTTCTAGATCTTCTTGGGGAAGCTGCTTGATTAGTCATGGATTCACTTTCATTCAAAGGATGAGAATTTTAGCTAGGAAGAATCCATGCCATTTTCCCAGCTTGATTGATCTAGTCACTGTACTCTCACCAGGAAATGATAATTTTAACGGTATCACCAGGAAAGCATACTATTTTCATCTTGTCTTTCTAATGAGCAGCGGCTGGGGCTGATGTCTTTCAGTCAGCTGGTTTCTTCTTCCTGCCTGGTGGTTGCCTCTGTCATAACTCAAAGCTTTCAAACTTACCCTTAAAATCCCAGTTGCTATAGCCTTAATATTTTCCTGCTAGACGTGAAAACAATTGCAACAGTGTCTACAAAGAGTTAAAGTAGACCCCCCAAATGCTGATGAAACAGACATCACAGAGCAGGGATAGCAGGTAAAGTGGTTGCTGTAAACACTTTCTCTTGAAAGCTGTGTCTTTTCAATAAACACACCGTGAGGCCCTGGTGAAAATATTTCCAGTTGCCTTCATGGGTGGTGCGGCGCTGGAAGTTGTTAGCTCACGCTCGGTTAAATTTCAAATGTCAGAGCTCATTAATAGTGATTTTAGCCAAAGACAGCTTGTAAGGAGCTGTGCAAACTTAACTTCCTCAAATAAAATGAGAAGAAAGATGACCATTTAACATTGCTTTTCCTCCTCCTGCTTTCTTCACCTCCGCTTTGAGTTTGTTTTGGGTTTTATTGACAGTAGGTTTCAAGTTTATATTCCACATTTCCCTTAATTTGCCTTGTCCTTTTATCTGCCCCCCCCCCCCTTGGGAAATAGGTCTATTACAAAGGTGTTGCGATGTTTCTTTTAGTTTTAGGAGTGTTCTGTGTGTTTAAAGCAGGCCTGGAGGAGTCTGTGAAAGTGTTAAGGCAGAAGGTTCAGCTTTTGAGAGTGAGAAACACACTGTGATATGATTATGTGCTCAGATGCTGTTTCTGGCTCTGTCTGAATACAAATGGAAAAGGAGATTGCATTTACGAAACAGCGAGGTTTCAGACTAAAATATCAACACAACAGGCACCACCGTTATTTGTATCATGGCCAGTCTTTGCCACTGTAATTATCTGAAAAATTAAATGAAAAACAAAACAAAACAAAACAAAAACTTTGTGTAAATTTACTTGTGCAGCTGCCACTATGGATCCATCAACTGCTGTAATAAATTCTATGGCAAACTAATTAACAACTGAGCTACCAACTACAAATTCAACATCAACTCAGTCCCCCTCTCAACTTTTGATTTTGCTAGTGGTGTGCTTTATAGCACTCCCTGTATGAATTTGCGACAGCTTCCTGTCCACAGAGGAAGTGATGCCCAGGTCTTCTGAATGTAATGCCTGTGGGTCAAGGAGCTAGTCAAAACCTTAGAAGAGGTTGCTGAGTGGATGTTTTGGAGCCTTTCTAGAAGGGTTCTGTAGCCACAATGCTGTTGAGGAATTTGAACTTGGATTGCACGGAGGTGTTTGTGTGACTCTCACTGGAGTAGGTAGAATGCAGAGGGAAGAAGATGTAGTCAGTGCATACCAGACTGTGATGTATCAGCAGTTTGTAGCAATTCCTTCTTAGAGGCAGGCATGGGTCCCAAATAGAAGTTATAAATCCTGTGTCTTCCCCCCCCCCATTTTTAATCCAAATAAAGGAATTTTATTACACTCCCAACAATTTGTGTAGACTTCAAGAAGCTGGTTGATTTGGACAAATATTGCTGTGCTACCAGAGGTTACTAATTGTAAATAGGCTACCGCCTTGACATAAAATGGAATCTAGTTACTTTCTTTAAATGGACTTCAGTTATTATTCATGGACTTCAATGATGATTTTGATCATAGGTAAAAGTTTTATGAGACCATGTTGAATAGGTTGTACTGTTCAGAGTTTTTGGATTTTTTTATATTTTTTTGGTACTGGGGGAGCTGAACCCAGGGTCTTGCACATACTTTGCAAGTGCTCTATGATTGAACTGGACCCTCAGCCCCTCTTTAAAATTTTTTATCTTGAGACAAGTTCTCGCTAAGTTAACACAGGCTGCCTCTGGCATCAAACTTGCAATCCTCCTGCCTCTGCCTCACAAGTCACTGGGATTATAGGAATGTGCCACTGTGCCTAGCCTGTTAAGTGTATTAAAAGTTTTCATGATTTTGTTTAAAAGCCTAAAATATCTTTTAAATGTTTTTATAAGTAGGATAATAGTCTGAAAGGTATTCTTAAAAATATTATCTTTTAGTGTTGTTTCGTTTTTTAAATTTTTGCAGTACTGGGAGGTTGAATCCAGGGCCTCACACATGCTTGGCAAGTGCTCTACTACTGAGCTGCCTCCGAGCCTGATCATCTATTTTGTATTATGAGACAGAGTGTTGCTAAATTTCACAGGATGCTGCTGGCCTCAAACTTGTGATTTTCTTTCCTCAGCTTGTGAGTCGCTGGGATTCCAGGCATGTGGGGTTTAGCTCAGTGGGTAGAGTGCTGCTCTGTGTTCTCTGAGACCCTGGGTTCGATCCCCAGCACCACAAAAAATGGGAGAAGGACGTTGGTAATCCACTCCTGGAGCAAACCCAAAACAACGAGCCATTGAAAACTCTATATAAGGTCACTATGAGTCAGACCTAATATGGCAGCACCCAACAACAGCAACAATAATCATGGGATATGGACATGTCTTTTGTTTTTCTCTTCTCTACTTTCTATAAACATATAGATTTTTCCCATCTAAGAAAAGAAACAAACCTGTCTCACTACAATGTTTGGGGTGTGTGTGTTCGTTTCTTCTCAACATGAGCTTCCTGAGAGCAGGGAATTATGTTATTATCGTTTTGTCCCCAGGGTTTGGATCATACCTGGCTCAATAAATGTCATTGGTTGAATTTAGTAAAACGTCATTAATTGCTACCCTAACGACACTGTAGTTAAAATGTTTAACATAAGAGAAAAATCAATTTTATGGACTCTAACACATTAATTATCTGTGTGCAAATAGGGGCTGCAAATTACAAATAAATGCTATCAATTTATTGAAGCAAGTCTACAAGCATTCTGCTGGCTGATGTAGTGCCAGCAGTTTGAGTTATATTGGATGTATTTTTTGTACACATTTTTTGAAAACATTAAGCAGTTTTAACAGAGGACAAAGAAGTTGTAAAATTAATGGCATGAGAAAAATTTTAGTGTTGCTGAAATTCACAGTTTGATGGCTGCCAGTTCCCTATGGTCACTTGTTATTGTTGTTGTTGTTAGGTGCCTTCGAGTCAGTATCTGACTCAGAGCGACCCTATGTACAACAGGTGAAACACTATTGTGACTGCTTCTCTGTTATTCATAGGGTTTCCAATGGCTGATTATTTTTTGGAGAGTGGGTTGCCGGGTCCGTCTCCTAAGCTTACAGGGCCTGGTGTTCCCAGGCGGTCTCCCATCCAAGTACTAACCAGGCCCAACCCTGCTTAGCTTCTGAGATCTGACTGGATCAGATGCCACAGTGGTATGACTATAGGCATGATCAGTAGGCTGGTCTAATAATTAATTTGGTTCAATTATTTGGTAAGTACCCAGTATGTGCTAAGTATGTGTTAGTGACTTGTAATGCACATACCATGCTTTCCCTGTGTCCTGACCTTGTAGCAATTCAGAATCTAGCAAGATAGAGCATTGACATAGCTATGGAGCACAAGTGCAATAAGAGCAGAGTGCAGGGCATCATAGGGAAGGGACAGCTCCTCAGGGGCCTGAGAACATCACCACAGGGAGATCTGAAACAGGGCCAGACCTTGCCAGGTACTTTCAGGAGAGAAGGGGCATGCACATAAGAGTGTAGTGTTATGTCAGCAGACAGTGTAGCTTTTGGTATGGCTTGAGGATTTTGCCTGAACCATTGGAGGCAGGAAGGAGGGTGGAGAGGAACGGGAGATGAGGCTGGAAAACCAATTTTATGGTGGAGGGTTATGGGAGTATCTGAATTTGGACATTTTTATCTCTAGGCACTGCGAATCAGCTCTCATCTAAGCTCTATACCTGTGTATTCTAAATGTATATGTGCGTGGGGGGGTAGAGTAGGTTTGTGGCTCTGTGTGTGTCTGAGTGTGTCTGGGGAAAGAGGAAGATGAAGAAGGAGAAGGAGGGAGGGAGAAAGAGAAATGTGGGGCAGGGGGACAGAGGAGGGGATAATGATACCATTAAGCAATATTCTGGGTAGTGATGGCTGAGTAAGTTTGTGGGAAGAGTAAAATAACACCCTATGTGGCAAGTACCTCAGCTGCTATCTGAGGTAAGTGCTAACTGGGTGGGAGATGGACAGTTGCTGGCCCTCACTCATGGGCCTTTCATGATTTCATCAGAGAGCCTTCCTGGGCTCCTCAGTTTGTAACTTGAATGGCTAATTCATTGGTTTTAGGGAGAAGCTTTGCTTTTCTTCCCCAAACTTATTCTGCTTCTTAGAAAAGTTCCCTTTAAATCACACCAGACCTGTTCCCTTCAGTGGGATCCCCATCCATGTTTGTTCCTCCAGCAGTGACACACAGCTTGCTCCCAAACCAGTGTTCTCTCTTCCCTGTCTTATTATGCAAGGACGATTCCAACCAGTTCTTCGCGTTTAGACTTGCCACGTGTGATTCAAACATGAGTGCCTTTTCCAATGAGCTGCCCCTTTGGTTCTCTTGAACCACCTCCCGTCTGTTTTAGGCACAGCAGGAGTGGAGGTAGAAAACACCACAGTCCTATTAAGTATAGTGGACAAGTGTGGGCTAAGTACTGCAGCAATATGTGCAAAGCCCAAGGAAGCACAAGAGGGTAAGAGTAGCTGTGTTTTGGGGTAAGGGCACAATAGCAAAGTCTTTACAGAGAATGAGGGCTGACCTGGCATATGAAGGATGGATTTGCCTGGTAGGAAGGGTTGAAAGCCTGTTGTAGCTGAGGTAATGAAGGTAACCCATATGAATGAAGGCAAGGGGATATGAAATTGCAGAGTGAATTTGAGGACTAATGGTGGGGTCTGTGTCCTTTTCCATAGGGAGAAGCAAATAGGGAATCATGCACAGAGGACTTCAAGGTACACACATCTGCACACACTCACAGAAACCAAAAATGCAGGCCCACATTCCACAGAAGAAGAAGGCATATTTGCAGATGCTTTCCTTCTTTTTTTCTCGTTGTTGTTGTTAGTGTCATTGAGTTAGTGTCCAACTCATAGTGCCTCTAAGTACAGCAGGTGAAAGTATTGTTAGTGCCCCTCTGCTATTCAAGGACTTTCAATGGCTAGTTAATTTTTGGGAGTGGGTTCCCCATTCCTTTTTCCAAGCCTACAGCAACGGGTGTTCCCAGGTGGTCTCCCATCCAAGTACTAACCAGGCCTGACCCTGCTTAGCTTCTGAAATCTGAAGGGATTGGACACCACAGTGGTATGGCTGCAGGCTTCATGCTCATTAGGACCTTCAAAAAATCATTTTACTTCCCTTGGCTCCAGCATCTTCATTAAAAATGGAGGAGATTGAGCCAGGCACAGAGGCTCATACCTGTAATCTCAGCGATTTGGGAGGTGGAGGCAAGAAGATTGTTAAGTTTGAGGCTGGAGGCAGCTTGAATAACTTAATGAGACCCTGACTCAAAATAGAAAGTAAAAAAATGGGCTGGGGGTACAGCCCAGTGGTAAAGCACCTAAAAAAGCTTGGGTGAGGCTCTGGGTTCAATTCTACAGTACCGCAAAGAAAAAAAATAAAGAGTACATTGGGTGTTCTACAATTCCACAACATCAAGTGAGATTCTATAGTAGCATTGAACAGATTGGGTAGATTTAATTTTTAACTTGTTTATTGGTTCCAGAGAATTAGGGATATCAAGACTTATTGATTTTATTAAATACAAAGAAACAGGGTTTTATTTTTCTCATTTTAAAAATTATAGGAAAATATACACAACAAAATTCTCCATTGTTACCATTTTAAGTATACAATTCAACAGCATTAAGTATATTTACATCACTATACAGCTAATAGCACCATCCACCTCCAGAATGTTTTTATCTTTCCAAATTGAAACTCCATACTTATGAAATAAGTCCCCATTCTCCTCTTCTCAGCTCCTAGAGAACAACCTTCTGCTTCCTGTCTCCATGAATCTGATTACTCTACATGCCTCATTGAAATGGAATTATGCTACCATATATTTATTCTTTTGTATCTGGCTTACTTCTCTTAGCATAACATCATCAAAGTTCATTCATCTCATATGTAGCCTGTATCCGAATTTCCTTCCTTAAGGCTGAATAATATTCCATTGTATACACTATGTTTTGTTCATCCATTCATCTGTTGATGAACATTCTGGTTGTTTCTATATTTTCCATACTGTGGATAATGCTGTTTATGAATGTAGGTGTACAAATGTCTCTCTGCGACTCTGCTTTCAATTATTTTAGGTATGTATCCAGAATTGCTTGATCATAGGATAAATGTGTTTAATTTTTTAATGAACTTCCTTACTGTTTAATGATTATACCGTTTTACATAAACATATGCAATGTCCAAGAGTTACAATTTTTCTACCTTCTTTCCAAACTTTTTGTTTTCTGTTTTTGTTTTGATAGTAGCTTTTTGTTTTTGTTTTAGTTTTGTGGTGCTGGGAAACAAATCCAAAGCCTTGTGCATACTAGGCAAGCACTTTGCCATTGAGTTATATCCCTAGCCTGACAATAGCTGTCTTAATGTAATGGGTGTGAAATTTCATTGTGATTTTACTTTTCATTTTCCTAATGATTCATGACGTTAATGTGTTTTCCTTTGCTTATTGGTCACTTGCATATCTTTTTTGGAAAAATGTTTGTTCAAGTTTTTTGCCCACTTTTTAAATTGGATTATTTTGCTATGGTTGTTAAGTTGTAAGAATTCCTTGTATATTCTGAATATTAATCTTCTATCATAAATTATTTGCAAGCATTGTCTCCCATTCCGGGGGATATCTTTTTACCCTATTGATAGTTTTCTTTGATACACAAAAGCTTCAAACTTTTATGAAGTCCAATTTATCTATTTTTGTTGTCATTGTTCTGTTTGTGGTGTCATATCAAAGAAAACCACCTCAAAATACAATGTCAGGAAGATTTCCCCGATGTAAAAAAACTTTCATATAAATTATAAATTGACCTACTTTCTATTTTTAAAACTCAAATCTGCTTAATTTGTATAATGTAATTAAGCTTCATTTGTTTTCTACTTTTACTTTCTATAAGCATACTTGTGTCTTTTTAATCATTATTATCATGTAGCGAATCAGGCAAGGTTTAAATTGTCTACATTCATTACATTGTCTTCAAATGTTCTCAAATTGTTCAAGAAATTTAAAATCATATTTTAAACTAAGTAAGTTTTAGGTTTGCTTTGGTCTGTCCCTATAAGAAACTTAAAAGGCTCAGAGATTAGCTGAGTATAGAGTAAGAAGGAAAGGTTAATTACTTCTGGTTCATGTCACTGATGGTGAAATAAAATGAGTTATCTCTCCATTGATTTTCTTTTCTTTTCTTTTTCTTTTCTTTTCTTTTTTTTTTCCAGTACTGGAGGTTGAACCCAGGGCCTCACACTTGCATGCTTTGCAAGTGCTGGACCACTGAGCTGCATGCCCAGTCCATTTTTTTTTTACTTTTTGAGACAGGTTTTCACTAAATTACACGGACTGCCTCTGGTCTCAAACTTGTGATCCTCCTGCTTCCGCTTCCCCAGTTGGTGGGATTACAGGTGTGCACCACCATGCTGGGCTCCTCCATTGATTTTCTGAAGCAAAACAAAAACTACCTTGAGTAGATCCCAGTGAAGGAACACCTACTCTTGAGGGGGGAATATCAGGAAATTGTCAGTTATTTGGAATTGGGAATGAGAGAAATCTGTACTACAGGCTTGTGAGGTTTTTCTTGGGACCTATTGATAGAGATAACATCAGGAATTCATAAGATTGCTCCATCAAGAAAACATCAGGAGCAAAACTTCATGATGTGTCTTTTGTCCCGGTGCTATCACTACTCAATTCATTGAGTAATGTTGCATCAGTCACTTTGCTACACATTTATAAAATGAGCTATGGATACAAATATCTAAATTTTAATACAAAGAATATATTGGAAACTGTGTTTCTTCCTATTGGAAAAATGAGGAAAGAAGTTTCTGTTTTCTTAAGGCAAGATAGAACCATGTAAATAATCAGTTCTCAGCAAGTTGAAGGATTGATTTTCAGCAAAAGGGTAATTCCCTGAAGCTGGGAGAATTTGGGGAAAGGTATTTTGTGGTTGTTTCTGAGAGGTGTTGTGGCCTCTGATAATGCTCTATTATGGTTTATTAAATAAAGTCAGGGATTAGCTTTAATACCTGTGTAGCTGATTATTGCTGCAGTAAGGCTTATTTCACAGGGTCTTTGTGGCTTTTGGACTTACAAACTCTGAGGGGATTTTTGGTGATAACTATACCTGTGCATTATTTAGTATTTGCTAAACATTTTGCATTTTTTCCTTTGAAAGACATATAATAAGAAAAGTTTTTCAAGTGTTTGTGCAAACTTATATGTATATACTATATGTACATGTTTATATATTATGTGAATTGTATACAATGAATTCTAGGTGACTGTAAAGCAAATGATCAAAATACATTTTGCTATCTGGAAATATTAGGTTTTATGAATATTTGGAAGGGCTTTTTAAAATGCTTTATGGGATTTCCTCTGAAGAAGAGTTTACAACAAAAGAAAATGTATATATTAATTTTATTGATCATCAATCTAAGCAGTAAATTGCCTGTAGATATATTAAAAAACAGCTTTAAACACTCTGATCTGATATAGTATACACATATAGTTTTTGGATGTTTTAATCACTTGGGTATTTAAATTATGTCACCACCTATTTATTGCTTCTTTCCATATTGAAAGCTAGCATATGAAAATTTGAAAAAAATAAAATGCAGATAGTTTCCTATCATGTGAAATGGCATGTGGTTTTGATCCTGAGAGTGGAGAGTTTCCATCAGACTGCTCTATCTGAAATCTCTGGGTCTGTTTCCTCCTTTGTGTGCACTGCTGTTACTCGTAGTTGGCGTTATTCAATTATTTCTACATTTTAAACTTGGTGTTTACCTCTAATGTTGCTCAGGTCAGTAAATGATTCATTGCCTCTGGAACCAATAAACAAGGTTTGGCAGAAAAGGGACAATGTGTGGCAGATGCGTTTGGATTAAAGGCAGCAGTGGATTTGAAACTGGGCTCTAAGAGCTTGGAAATGCAATTATGCATTCATGGGTATTGGAGTAGGTACCACGTTGCCTGATTCATAGTGAATGTTCACAAAGGGAGTGGTGATAGTGACGATTTTAATCAACACAGGCTGTATATACAAGAAAAGCATCTGCCCTATAGTGGACAGACAAGTTTCTCAAATTCTAGGTTCTTGAGATTTCATCCCAGGTTTAAATCACAACTTTCTGGGTTTCCTCATTTCTCAAGTAGGACTAATAATTCCATGGTATTAGCATTAAAAGGAATAACCTTGTAGATTAGCAAAAACCAGGTAATATATGCCCTGAACGCTTAATAACACACAATCGTGCTTTCAGGAGATTTAATAATAACTCTAATAAACATTTCCTTTGTCTTCTTTAAAATGTACACAAATCTCTACTCTGAAGCTTAAGCAAGTAAAATTGTTTAGTCAAAGCCAGTGAAGAACCAGGTATAGGATAGATTTCTTTAGTTTCTAAGCATGGTTTTCTTTCCTTTTCCTTTTTCCTTTTTTCTTTTTCTTTTTCAAGTGAGGGAGTAAAAAAAGTCAAATACTCTCCTCAAGAAGGATTTCTCGTGAAAGAGTATACAAGTAACAATATATTCAAGAATTTTCAGAAGCAGAGTCAGAATATGGACCTTCAAAAATTCTCAGTTTCTCCCAAAGGACACACTTCATGGCCATGTTCAGGATCAGGAAGATGTTACATTTCTTCAGTCTAAACGCAGAGAGGATGGGATGACTTAGAAGTCCATGTGGTACTCACGGTATGCATTTAGTAGTTATAACTCCTTCTGAGCAAATGAAAGTCTGTATTAGATCTTAATTTACACTTCTTGGCATCATAAATTCAGAATTTTATGTTGCATGTCCTGTGTGGAGAGAGTCATTTATGCAGTGAGAACAACCTAGATTTCTGGCCTGCACTGGCATCCCAAGATGATCTTATTGTTACCTACCCTTCTGAATAGTAACTTCGGTGAAGAAGGACAAAAACACACGTATTCTCTGTGCAAGGTGCTCCCTACAGAAGACCATTATGGCGATATTAGGTTTCTGTTGCTGCTTAATGAATGACTACACTCCTGGCAACTCAAAACAGTGCTGACTTATTATGTCACAGTTCGGTAATCCAGAAATCTGGCTACAAGAGTAGCTGAATTTTCTACTCAAGGTCTCATAGGACTGAAATCAACATTCTCATTTGGAGTTCACGGTCATCCTCTAAGCTCATGTAGATTGTCTACTACAGTCAGTTCCTGAGTCTGTAGGAATTAGGTCCTCATTTTCTTGCTGGCTATGGGCCAGGGACCACTTTCAGCTTCTAAAGGCTGGGTTTGGGTCCATGTGGCAATTTGCCCTTTCAAGACCAGTGGGAGAATCTCTCACACAATTAGTTAAAATCCATCTCTCTTTTGATTCACTCAAAGCCAGCTGAATATCTAGGTTGAATTACATCTGCAAAATTTATTTACTACCATCATATAACATAAACTAATCGTGGGACTGTGAATCTGCTTATATTCATAGGTGCTGTTACTACTAAAGGGGAGGGGCAGGAATCCTGGCATTACCTCAGAATTCCGTGTAATATAGGTAGTATATTTGCATTTGAGGATTTGAGAAACCCAATTCAGCCTTTGTGATAGGCTTGTCTGGCTAGTATTTAAGGTGTCTGTTCCGTGTCTTTCTGGACTCTATATATTTCAGAATGGACCTGGTCGGCATCACTTCTGTTCCTGGAGATTATACTGAAGTTAAGTTTACTATAGGTTCCCTTGAGGGGTTCAGGCCTGGGGTGCTCTCTAAGGGTTTCACTCTATGAGGTAATCTGAAATCTTATAAGGATACCCAGCCCATGATCAGTATTTCTCAGAGATGGGACATGTCTGCTGCCAATGAGAAGATATGAAGAACTGGCCTTGTCTGGTTCTGATACAACTGTAAGATATTGTGGAATAATTTTAGACCCATAAATGTGCCTATCAGTTTCCTGCCCTCTGTGAGCTGTGGGCATAATTCCTCCAAAAAGGTAGGAAAAGAAGAAAAGGGAGGAGCCACCAAAGAACCCAATTTGTTTGTGTTAATAAGAGATCAACCCATTCTCCTAATTGACTGTTCACTACAAAGTAGCTTGATGCTTCTTTAGCCTGACAGCTAAATGTAATCAACTTTTGTTTGTTTCTATAAAAATTTTTTTTCCTTTTGCCCTTGAGGAGATCATTATTTCTATTGTATGAAGATGGTAGCCTAAACATTAGAAGTAATTAGAGCAGATGGCAGTGAATACTTTTATGGTAAAATACACTGATGCTTGTAAACTGGTTTTCATTCTCTGCGCTTCTTCCTTTTTTGTTTGCCACAAAATATTCATTTTGCTTCCCTTCAGGTGTAAAGGTGAGGAAAAAAAGAAAAAGAGTTTTAAAAAAATGCCTTCCTCTCGTGTATGAAACTGAGAAGCTGTCAAAGGTTCATAGCAGGGAAACTGTGCTCCTATGTATTCAATCACTGAAATTAAGTGTTTTTGAAGGTGGTGCAGTCACGGGTCCATTGCATGGGGAAATAACATGTTGTAGTCCATCACTTAAAATGTTAACCTTGTCTCTTACTAGTGACTGAGAGCAGAAACATGTGCTGCTTGCTCGCTGGTTAAATGGCAGTGTGTCAGCTCTGTGAAAAAGGCTAGCATGTACCTGTCAATCTTCTGGCTTGACTCTCTGTGTGTGTGTGTGTGTGTGTGTGTGTGTGTGTGTGTGTATGCGATTGTGAACACCTGGGCATGTGGGTGGCATGCATACACACACATTCACACACATACACAGATGTACCTGACCACACTTCCACTTACCTTTATGTGGCCTGCCAGCACATGGCTTATTGCTTACTGGAAAATGAAAAGAATTAAAGCAATTTCCAGTACTTCGGTATATCTCATTTACTAAGATGCTTTTGCTCGTCAGTCCTCAAACTCTTAGGTAGCTACATTGTTGGTGTTGTTAGGTGCCATCAAATCAGTGTCCCACTCATAGTGACCCTAAATACAATAGGTGGAACAGTATTGTCAGTGTTTCTCTGCTATTCATAGTTTTCAACTGGTGATTGATTTTTGGGAGTGGGTTGCCAGATCCTTCTCCCAAGCCTACAGTGTTCTGGTATTCCCAGGTGGTCTTCCATCCAAGTAGTAACCAGGCCCAACCCAACATAGCTTCTGAGATCTGATGGGATTGGATGCCACAATGGTATGGCTACAGACTTGTACCTATATTATAATTACTTAATTTTAGTTATAGAAAGTTCCATTTTGAACATATTTCAATATTAGTGGAGTATAGAAGTACTACACTGAGTATATCATAGGCACTTTCTTAATAGTATAAATCAAAATATACCAGAAGTCCCCAAGCTTTTTCTATAAAGAGCCAGACAGTAAACATTTGAGACTTTGCAGGCCACATTATTTCTGCCATACACTGAAACAGCCACAAATGATATGTAAATGAAAGCTACGGACCAATATCAAAATGGTGGCCAGGACAGGTTTGGGCTGTAGACTACAGTTTGTGGACTGTTATATAGTACTGAATATGTCACTTCTTTTTTCTGTGACATGTGAAGAACTTGATATCCACTAGGTCTTTACCCAGTGTTTCTCACTGCATCAGTCAGAGGCTGCATAGCAGTGCAACACACCTTCCTTCAGGTTTGCCATCTTCCCTGTCCCTGCTGCACCTGTAGCCCTCCAAGCCCTCCCTCCCTGGATCATCCTTCATAACCTCTGGTGCATACTCCACCTTCTGCTCCAGTCCCTTATGATAGCTGCATCCCTGGTTACTCCATATCACAGTTCCTTCCACCTTGGCATTTCTGACCCACTTCGCCTTGCTTTTTAAAAAATTCTTTCAGACTACACTGTTTGTTTTATATATTTATCTTTGATCCTCCTAAAATTCAAACTCCATAAAGTCAGGGATTTGTTTTGTTTTGTGCTTAGACCAGTGCCTGTGATGTAGTGTGGGCTCAAAAATATTTGTTGAATGCAGAGATCCGTCTACTCTGTAGAATTAGGCAAGGAGTGAAAATAGTCTATGATTAATTAAGGGTGATGATAACTGTTCAGTTCACTCATTAAATCTTAGCCATTATTATTATTTTTTTAACATTGAACTTTTAAGTGGAAAAAGGAATACTTTCATTTTTCAGTTGTGAGAATTATTGTTGTTAGGTGCTGTCGAGTTGTGTCCGACTCATAGCGACCCTCATAGGGTTTTTAATGGCTAATTATTTCAGGATTGCCTTGGGAGTGGATTGCCATGTCTTTCTCCTATTTTTGTGGTGCTGGTAATCAAACTCAGGACCTCAGAGACTGCACAGCAGTACTCTACCAACTGAGCTAAATCCCAGCCCATTTTAAGGATTGTTGATGTTGTTGTTAGGTGCCGTTGAGTCATGTCCAACTCAGCGACCCTCCTAGGTTTTTCAATGGCTGATTGTTTTGGGATCACCTTGGGAGTGGATTGCTACACTCCCGTTTTGTGGTGCTGGGGATCGAACTTTGGACCTCAGAGATTTCAGAGCAGCACTCTACCAACTGAGCTAAATCACAGTCCCTATTGTGAGGATTAGGGATCCTGTAAGTAAAATGTATAGTACCAGGCCTGGGACAATAAAGGCATGTGCTAAGCAGTAGATGTCAGTATCATTATTATTTTCTCAAGCATGTGAAATGATCTTCGTACTTAAAATTCTGAAGAGATACTGTTAGAGGAGAACTGAAGATCCAAATGGAGGAGAATATAAAGACTATAAATTTGTTATGCCTGCAGACTGTGATAGTCTTCTGAAACTCAAGAACATCAGTAATTTACCTATCTGAAGTTCTGACCTGATGTCAGTGATCTCAGAGAAATCACCAAATATAAGCATGTGGAACCAAGAGAGATAAGCCAATTAACTTCCAGGTTTTCTAAGGGCAACAAAGGGTAAATTGGAACTTGTCACAGTCTCTGGAAAAAGGTATTGTTGACATTTCTTTGAGGAGTCAATGTGCTGGGTGTGTAGGAGGACTTTCTCATGTTATTTTCTCATTGTGGAAGGGTTATAAGAACTGAGAATAGAAAGAGATCACTTAGGGCCAGCATGACGTTGTTGTTGTTAGGTGCCGTCAAGTTGAGTCCAACTTATTGTGACCCTATGTACAACAGAAACAACTACTACCCGATGCTATTCCAGGCACTTGATCTTTTTTATGTTTAAGCCTATTGTTGCAGTCACTGCGTCAATCCATCTAGTTGAGGGTTTTCCTTTTTTTCATTTACCTGCCACTTTCCCAAACATAATGTCCTTCTCTAGGGATTGGTCTCACTTGACTCCATGTCCTAAATACATAAAATGCAGTTTAGCCATCCTTGCATGATCTTGGAAAGAATAAATTATGCCAAATAAATTTAATTTCCTTTTCGATCTTGAAAGAGTTAATAGATTAATAGTCAGGGACTTTATTGGAAATCTTGAATGTGTAGGTGGTTGACTTTTCTATAACAAAAATATTTTGTTTCATAATCAGCTGACAGAATGCCACCCTGTGTTAATTATCTGTAGAGTCCACATTAAAAAAAGAAAAGGTGATTCATATGCTGGACTTTACCTGTAAGACAGTCTTATTAGGGTTAGTCACCTAATCTTCTGAAATCCCATATCACCTTGGCTATGCTTTTAATTATGGAACCAAATACTTTAGTCATCTGGTTATTTTTATTTTTCTAAATGATAATATAAACACCTTAAGAACAAAAATGAAGTCACATTTCTTTGAAAAAATTGCCTGTGCATTAACTCATACACAAAAAAATTTGGATTTCTTTTTCTTTTTTTTCTTTTTTCTTTTTTTCTTTTTTCTTTTTTCTTTTTTGGCACTTGGGGATTGAACCAAGGGTGCTCTACCACTGAGCTGCACCCCCTGTCCCTTTAAATTTTTAAAGTTCAAGATAGGTTCTCACCAAATTATGGAGGCTGTCTCTGGCCTTGAACTCATGATCCTCCTGCCTCAGCCTTCTGAGTCCCTGGGATTATTGGCATATGTCACAACACCCAGGAAAAGGTTTGGAATTTTAATTGGCCAACAGGTTCAATATCACTTAACACTATAATGCAACTATTAAAATTGCCAAGACTATTCATTTATACTACGGGGAGGGGGGGGCGCAAGCAAGAATAAAAGCAAATAAAAAATGGAAAGCCACTCACCAACATAAATTGCTAGTTGAGAAGTAACATGCAAATATAGCACCTTACAAATCAAGAAGAACATATAAGTGATAGTTATGTTCCAGTGAAAGCAGAATGTCCTCTGTACAAGGTAATGAAAGATGCCACAAAAGAAAAGGTAAATAAATTAAATTTCATAAAAATTAAAAACATTTTGCTGGGCACAGTGGTGCACATTTGCAATCTCAGTGACTCAAGAAGTGGAGGCAAGAAGATCTGAAGGTTAAGCCCAGAGGCAGCCTGCATGAATTTATGAGACCCCATCTCAAAAAAATATATAAAAATGGACTGGGGGTGCAGCTCAGTGGTAGAGCACTTGAAAAGCATGTGTGAGGCTCTTGGTTACACAAACACACACACACACCACACACACACACACACACACACACACACACAATTAGAAACCTTATGGAAAGGAACATTGGGTAAAGCTAAAAACTATTCGGCTTCGCATCAAACTATCATAGCTATTAAAATATTTTAAATTATAATATAGCAATTATGGACACAAACAAGAGTTTATTCAAACATATTTTTGGAGTACCCACAACATGCCATTGGGAGAAGGTCCTGGGAACCCCCTCCGCAAAATCAATCCTCCATTGAAAACCCTATGAACAGCAGAGAAGCACTGACAATAGTGTTTCACCTGTTGTACGTAGGGCCACTATGAGACAGATACCGACTCGATGGCACCTAACAACAACAACAACAACAACAACATGCAGGCATTTTTGCAGTCACTCAGGATATAGCAGAAAGGCAAGAACCTTTTGTGAAGCTTCTTTATGTCTATTAAGGGTTGACTATGAACAAATCACACTATATTATGTAGTGATAAGTGCTTTGGAGAAAAAAGAGGGCAAGGGGATGGAGAAAATGTTGGTCACAGGGACTTGTCTTTTCCTATTTCCAAGACTTGCATACTGTGCAAGAAGGCATTCTGGTGAGGTGTCAAAATAGTTCTTGCTCGTATTTGTTAACTAGGAGACACTGTGACTAGAGAGATTCCCATACCCCACCTCCTCCGCCCTCCTAGCTCAATCCATAAGCTCACAGATAGGCCTTTGCTTTGCCTGATGTTCCAACTTGCTGATCAATGACTTCTTTCAAGATAACTCTGGTGGTGTTGCAAGTACATTTAAGGTGACAAGTAAGATTTGCAGATACTGCACATTCCCTGAAGTTCAGAGAAGTGCTGACATGCTGTAAGAAGAAAACAGATTACATAAGCTTCTTAGCTGAAAAAGGAAACTTTTTTGTTGTTGTTTATTTGTGGCTGTATGTAACGAGGTAAAGATGAGTACATGCTTGGGACAGTCCTTATGTCTCTGTTTGCACATCTGCCCACCCCACCCTTGTAAAGAAATTACTTGCTTCTTCTACCAAATAGAAATGGCTGATTTGTTTATCTCAAAGAAGAAAACTAAAGCTAAAGGCTGAACACACTGGAAACCATAGGAGAGAGAGCTTTCATTAGGTGGAAGTGAAAGCTGCTTTACCCTATGAGTGAGGCTGTTGATAGAAATGATCACCTTGCCCCAAAATATCACATTGATATCAACAGACAGGTTCTCAAACATATTGACAAGGACTCTTTTATTAATGCTGTCAGCGTTCTTTCTTGCTTGGTTGCCTCAATGTGAGATGGATGGAAGGGTGAAAAAGATATTGAAAGGTTGGCCATCTCCACTTATCCACGGGGCATCACAGATATGGAGTCCTGTGTAGGGAATGATACCCCCAGTCCTGTCAAATGTGAAAATGTAGGAAACCTAGAGTTCTTATGGCTTGTCATCACAGGCTTGTCATCACAGAATACAATGATGTCTCACTATCATGGAGACATATTCCTCTTCTACTTTCCCAGGTAGCTGCTAAATAGTTGTTGTTGTTGTTAGGTGCCATCAAGTAGAGTCCGACTCATAGCGACCCTATGTACAGCAGATCGAAACACTTGCTGATTCTGTACCAGGCAAACCATCTTATTTATGTTTAAGCCCATTGTTGCAGACACTGTGTCAATGCATCTGGTGGAGGGTTTTCATCTTTTGCGTTGACCTGCCACTCTCCCAAACATGATGTCCTTCTCCAGGGATTGTTCTCTCCTGACTACATGTCCAAAATATGTAAGACA